>JAOEGS010009995.1:0-122034 GCA_025447755.1 Corythornis vintsioides | reverse complement strand
GGTTTGGGGTTTTTTTTTTCACTCATTCATTCTGCCTTTTATATTGTTGTGGGGTTTTAATTTTTTTTTATTCTGACCTTAACTTTTATGTGCTGGTATAAATTTCACATTTTATCACTAAGTTTTGAACTCTAAATCAATATTTAAGCACCTGACTGTTTCTTAGAGGTATTCAGCATTGGCAAAACAGTTGTAAAAAGTCAAGTGTTTCTCAGGTGTCTATATAAAAAATTAGATGCTAACTGATCAGCATCCATGTTCAGTTGCCTTGTCACTTAATGTTGTAACACACTCATGAGCTGTACTTTACTCCCTGGTTATGCATACACAGCACTTGACATAAAAAGGCCTCAAACATACCTGGCACTATAATGTTCTTTGTTGAAGCTGGAGTCAACAGAGTGCAATTGAATCCTGCAAGATGTGGTTTCATTTGCATATTCATAACAGATATTGCATAAAAGGGTTTGTGATCTATAGTTCAAAATCTGTGAATATCAGAGCCTCTCAAGCATAACCTGTCAGTAAAAAAACAGCTAAACACCAAGGATCATTGTGGCCTTGTAGAATGTTTCTGAGGAAGGAATATACAGAGTTGCTTATCAAGCTGATCATGAAAAAAAAAATAAAAAGAAAGAGAAAAAAAAAGAAAAAAAAAGAAAAAAAAAAAAGAAAAGAAGAAAAAGATCATCCTATTCTTTGTAGTGGCTTTGTACATGATGCTGATTGTATTTTCCTGGATAAAAATTTCATCTTACTGAAAGAATATCATTCCATGTGCTGTCACCACCAAGCTCTACATTAACTGCACTGCTGCAAATGCAGCAAATTTAGCAGGATCTCAGTGACTGCTAAATTTTTTAATGTTTGTGCATGCACAGAGGCATGCACAAACATTTCCTTCAATTGGCTCTCATTCAAATCAGTATTTGCAACTGCTATATACCAGATGTGTATTTTAGTTGCTTCTAACATCAAGGACATCACACCAGAAAAGGACTTTGTACTCACTACTTCTCTGCTTAAAATAAAAGTATACATAATTTTAAAACAAATTTGAATAGAAATGAATAGAATCTTAATAGAACTTTAATGTTGGTAATACTTTTCCTGCAATCCAGAAGAAAGTATGTTCTTAAACCTAAAAATACACTTAGTATACTCCTTGACTGTGTCCTTAAAAGATAATGCTGTATAAGTTTCTAAAACAGCTACAGATACTCTTGCTACTGCAGGTGCATTTAAATATTTCCTACCAACGGCAAGTTGATATGTGGTGTATATCTAAAATAAACTACACTATGATACATCTGCTGCCTACAACTGACAGATAATGGATAATTAAACAGAAGAAATACCCTTTTTCGTGTCTTCTCCTTTAAAAAGGGCCGTATCACTGTGTAGAGGGCATGGATGTACCACGGCTGGTTGACGAAATGTATTCCTCCAAACCGAGCTGGAAAACTGTCCTGTACATCACAAAACAAATACACACCATGTGAGTTGACTCTTCATAAAAGTTGCACGTGTACCAAATATGTTTGGAAAGGTTTTTTTATGCTGAAGACTTTCATTTTAATAATAAGTCTTGAACAAGTAGAAACATTCTTCGAAACTGTGTCTTCTCAGTTGAGTTCCAACATTCCACACCAAGCACCAACACATCCTAGACAGACTGGTGAGGAAGAGTGATGACAGCTATTGTTATCAAAATAAAGGCACAGCATTTCTAACCTGCAGAAATGCTTTAAACATTTATGACTCGTTCATCATCTATCCAATATATTTTTCTCTTTTCCAGTTCTACAGATTTTATTCCATTTTAATAGTAACCATCTCAACTCATTCAGTGTCATTGAAGAGCACTAGAAATGTTCCTCTTGTTTTCACCTTAAAGTGTAAATTTAAATGACTAAAGAAAATATCTCCAGTATTACCTATATTTCATAAAAATGAGAATGCATTAAACATTATGCATAAGCTGTTATGCAATACCCATGACAGTAATTCTTTTCACATAGTCATGGACCTTCTGGGAGCCTAAATGTAAGGATACCATATCCGTGTTGAAGCAGTGACATTTTTCTTGCTGAAAAACACAAGGGGCAGAAAACTAACTACTCTCATCTGCATTTTCAATTTCTTAGTGAAGAGAATATGCCAGAAAGTTTGTCAGTTTGAAGGGGGAAGCCACTCTGCCCTGGAATACTATTGGCAAATTTGTTGCTTGTCCTTATTTTTTTCTTTGCCCAGTTGATGACATGCACACAAAGAAGGCAATAAACTGCTGCCATCTCCTGTGCTGACCAGAGTTACAGCAGCACTTTGCATTTAGGCTGCCATGGTAGTCACTTAGATCAAAACTGGGTTCCTTTCAGCAGCAGCAACTGGGACACAGATCTGGGATTAGAATTCAAAAGCTGCTGTATGCAGGTCTCAAAGATTTTGAGATCCAAAACTCAATCTTAACAGTACCTGGTGAGAAAATAAAAAAGTGGAATAAGCAACTACAGCTGCTGGAGAAACAGGTGTCTGGAGGTTGTCTGGCTCTTCTCAGACTGACTTCCACATGGGGATTTGCCAGACAGATGGCCATCCTACACAAACAGAAGGTAAGAATTTCTTCTAAATTCTGATTCTTGTGGTTTTTACATTGATTAAGTCACAATTGTGCTGCCAGTCACAATTGCCTCTGTAGATATATATTGCACTTCAGCTGAAAGCATGCAACCCATGAATCATATGAATTCTAAGTAAAAGGAATTCCATGCCAGAAAGCAGTGAGAAATGGAGATCAGCCATGAACTGCACTGTGCATTTGAGTGGAAAAGTAATCAATCTGATGGGGTATTACCAAACCATTTGAAAGAGCTAATTATATATACATAGCATGTGGAATTTTTTAGTATTCACAATAACCTCTGCTGATGCATCAGAACATAACCTAAGTGTGACTATGACAAACACAGATTGGGACATGGCCATGCCACAGACACAGGCAAGCAGGTAGATACTATTAATGTCCACAGTCCTTGAGATACAAGGTGTACAAGTGACAATCAATAGTGGATTGCCAAGGAAGAGCAGAACCCTACACTGCTGTTTGAAGTTGGGATGACTACCAGCACTCAGCAGTAACTGACCTCTCCTCTAACAACTATATGCCAGCATTGGAGAATGATCCCAAGCAAACTGCCTTACCAGGTTTCTTTCTCTGATCACATGGTTCTGCTCATTCACAGAACAGTAGTTTTACCTCTCTGCCACACATAATTTCAATAAACTGTCTCCACAAGCTTCCTCTCCAAGGGGACACAGCAGCTGTTGCCTGATGCTGCCCTTGGCACATGCTAAGAAGTCAGTTTTCTACTTGCTTGTCACCACATCCCACCCTGTACTGGGCCTGACCATCACCTGAGACAGCTCTCAGGTTTTCATAGAGAGTCCTCTCTGAACTGTGACCATCAGAAACTCTTACAGAACATGTAATGGCAGCAAAACCTGTATATTGCATTTTCAACAGTATCTAAGAGAGGAAAGTGACAAATTCCTATTGAAAATCACTGTGAGTTTCTTAGTGGTGTCAAAAAATGTCATCACAGAGATAATAAAAATGACCCATCTTTTTCATCACTACAAAATGCAAGAAAAATAAAGAGCTTCTTAAAACCCACAACACACTTCACTTCTTGGGTATCATCATACATTTAAATCTCTGAAGTCTACTTTAAAGAATTATCACCTGGTTCAGCAGAAATCAGTACTGGAGTCAAATTGTTTGCACATCTTTTAGAATTTCAGTCTTGGAAGCTGCTACAGTGCATTGGCAACCTGGCTACTTCAGGTCCTCAAGTGTGCTGCACATCACATGCAAATAGCCCATCTGGACACACCTTGCCACAAACACTGTGAGAGTGCTGGGGCACATATGTTCTTGGGTCATGTTTGATGGTCTGTGCTGTCCTTCTGGACAGAGAAAATGGGTTTTTTGGACAGCCTAAAGGCATCCTTCAAAGGAATGTCTAGACAAATATCATGAACACACACGCTTGAGTGCTGTGATGAACTCAGGCTGTAGCATCTGCAGCAAAAAAAGACTGCACACTCAAGACTGTGAAAACTATCTTGATAACAAAAACTACAAGTTCAAAGACAGCATATGAAATTATTAATATCTTAAATGTCACTTAAGAGCTGAAAATAACAACTTCAGTCCTCCTCCAGGTATTCATAGAATGGCCTAGGTTGGAAGGAACCTTAGAGATCATCTAATCCAACCTCCCTGTCATGGGCAGGGAGCCTCTCAACTAGACCAGGCTACACCAGGCTCTGTCCAACCTGGCCTTGAACATCTCCAGGGAGGGGGCAGCCACAACATCTCTGGGCAATTTATTCCAAAGTCCTGCCACCCTCAGACTGAAGAATTTCTTCTTAAAATCTAATTTCAATCTATTCTCCTTCAATTTAAACCCATTTGCCCTTGTCCTATCAGTCAAAGATTTTAAGTATTCCAAAAAGTAAATTACTTCAGGGAGAAATAAAAATCACTATGATGAACCAGAATAGCATCTTCAGAATGGAAAGCTCCATTAAAAAGACACTGAAACATTCTGTCTGATGACTAAGTTTTTAGCATGTTAAAGAGGAAACTGGAAACCAAACTTCCAGCAGGCATCCATCTATGAGAAGGGGAATTGCAGTGTCACAAAACAAAGTAATTTGTATGTCAAGACAGATGACCAGTGCTAAAGGCATGACCTTAGACCAGACCCCTATCAAGTGGTATAGTAGAATGATAAAGTGACTGAAAAGACAATCTGTGGAGTCTAAAAGATTTTTTATTGCTTTGTTTATGAAAACAAATACTGGAAGGCAGACTTTATCTATAAATTCACTGGAGGAAATAAACAACAGGTGAGGAAAGACACTTTCAAAACAAAGGAATATGCTGACACCCAAAGAAATGAGAAAAGGCTCACTACAAACACAGCTAGACTGAAAAGTGGCAGACAGCTTTGAATCATCAAACATCCAGCAAGTCTGGGGGGAAATAAGAAACCTAACTCATTTAGAGACAAAGATTACTAAATTATGAGGAAGCTAAGCTTCTGATTATTACAACATGAGACTTCACCTCTGTCTTTCTGCAAAAAAACTCTTTAAGTTTCAGATCAAGCTAAAAAAAATCAGGTTTCAAAGGCAGTGAAATTTTGCTTGACCCTTGGAATAGCTGCATTACTGACTTCCCTCTGTAAGAATATGTTGTTCACTCCCAGACTGAGCTTTTAATTTTTATTTAACAATGCTGAACCATTTCTAAAACAAACAAAAAGTGCCCAAATAAATTTTTGTTGCTGTTTTCAACCAAAAGAGAACTACCTAAAGGCAAATTAACATCATTCAGTGACAGTCCTAGAAAATAAGATTTAATTATCTAGAACTGGATGTTGCCATTTTGCTAAGAATACAAATAAGCAATCTGACTTTTTGCAGTCCTCCTTTTCATTTCTATTATTATGTTTTATTCTATGGAAATTCCCAAGCAAAAAAAAAAAAAGAAGAAAAAAAAATCTATTTTTCAGGCATCTTGTGCATGTCAGATTAAGATTACAGAAAAATTTTAAAAAACCCAATATACTGCAAAATGCTTTGTATAGATTTAGTACCAATGCTTTCATAATGCTGGTGGAATAAAAATAATGCAGGAAATTACTGCTCATATTAATGCCACACTCAAATTCCTGAAGGCAGGATGTCTTTGGCCAGGCACTGTATAGGTGGAGATGAAATGCCACACCAGCATCTCAGCTTGTCCTGAAGTCACCCTTTTTTAGTCAGTGAGTCTATCCTGATGCTCAAACAGCCCTTGGTTTCTGCAGAAACCATTGACCACAGGATTACTGTCATCATGCTTTTTCATCATGCACAAAGCCTCCCATAACCCTGAGGCCATTTCAAAGAGGAGCATCAGTAGTTATCATTACTACCCCCTCCTTGTGCTTTGACCACTTCCAAATTTGACCAGGCTAAATAGCACCTTATCCAGAATAGCCTTAGGGGAGCTACACTTAGTTGTTCATTTTATTCACCAAAATGTGATCTCTTATGCTAGCTCACATTTCCTTCATAGCAGAAGGAAGGCAGACCTTAGGTTAAGACAAGGACTGAAAGAAACAATGTCAAGGCAGAAACCACAGAAAAAAAAGATATTAGAGGGAGGAGTAGGAGAAAACAGGAGATACTAAATTACAATTAATCCAGGGAGGGATATAAAGAAATTACCACAATGCACAAAAGAAAAAATATATTAATCATGTTCCTTTTCTAGATCCTCTTCAAAACTTGTACAGAAAGGCATGGAAAGAGAAATGTAATATATTCCTACCTGAACGACCTATGTTTTACAGTCATATGTCAAGAATAATTTTGCAGACTTAAACTCAAATAGGGCAAGTAAATAACAAAATGTATGCCTCCCATATAATTTCTGCATATCATCCCAGAAGAACTGAAGCCAGCCTATATTTTTCTTAGTTTTCTTAATTCCAAGCTCCTCCAAAACCACAACTTCTATTTTCAGACAGGATGCATTAAAAATTAGTTTACTACTATACCAATTTTAATTTACAGCAATACGATATACTGAAAACTGAAGTAATTCTGAAGTTATTTAATGAGCCATATGTTTCTTTATACTATGAGGAATCAATCTCCATCACTGCAGTAGGCACTAAGAGCAATAATTGTTTTAGCCATCCAATTTTCATCTGTCACTCCATGCAAATGAGAGTCCTGAGAATCGAAGTGAACTGTAAAATTGTAGGGATAGTGATTTAAGAAAAATCATCAGAGGACAGCCACTGAGATCCAGAATGCAGCATAATTAAGCTTTAAATTACTGTGAAAATTGAATGACAGAATTGAGATCCATTGATGAGTATTATATTTTATTAAAAATAGAGATATCATGAACACTGCAGCACACAAATTTTCAAGAGGTCAGCTCCCAGCAGTACAAAACTATTTCCAGTTCCAGAAACTGCTTAAATGTCTTTGTCATAGTACAGAATTGAGATTTATTTCAGCCTTTTCAGCTTCAAGGAAGTCTCAGTCTAAAGTGCTCAGCTACACTTTATAACAGTCCTTGTAAAGAACAGTTTCCTTTGAGGTAACTCCACTTTCACTTCTCTCTTCTGCAGTCCTGAACAACTACTGGTGGTACACACATATAAAGTGCTCCTGGGGGCCCAGGTAATTTCAATATTGTTTGAGGGAGAACCGTCATTCCAGTTATTACTCTGGAGGTTCGTAAATCACTGTCGTTGAATTCTAACTTCAGACATCAATCCTCTGTCTTTTTAAAGCCATTTAAGCATGGCTGTCTCTGTGTTAGCTGCTAAAGAGGAAACCCTAACAGTAAAAAAAAATATATAATCATAACAACTGGTCAAATAAATAATTATTTGTTTTATCATACAAATAGGACAAAGCTAATATGTTTATTGTGCTATCAGGATGTGTCAGTAATGAGGAAATGTGATGGTAGAGTCTATCCTAGCTAGCACTGGTCATGCACTGAGCCTCCCAAGCACAAAGCAGACAGGGACATACTGGAGCAAGTCATAGGCTATGAAGATAACCAAGAGATTGGAGCATCTCTCATATGAGAAGAGGCTGAGAGATGGGAATGTCCACCATGGAAGAGAGAAAACTCAGGATCTTATGAATGTGTTTAAATACCTAGAGGTAGGTATAAGAAGCTGGAGCCAGGCTCTTTCCAGTGGTTCTCAGTGACCACACCAAAGGCAACAAATGCAACTCAAAACACAGGAGAGTCCTTCTGAACATAAGAAAATCATGTAAGAGTGCACAGTTCTGCACAGGCCAGACACGGATGAAAATGTGAAATCACTGATGTTATATAAGGTCTTTTTAGCTCGTATTTTCCAAAAAACACTTTTCAAAGCTGTGCTATTTCTGAAGTTCATAATCAGCCAAAGCAACCTGTGGGATGACAGACTTCTCAAACTAAATAAAAACCTGGTTTTCAGGTAAATGTGAATATCTACCCGATGTAATGTACTCAAGCTGCTTGAGGCCACATATCTTTTTGATCACAAGTAACTGCTGAAAATGTGCACACTCCACCTAAATGAAGGCTACCTTACTTGAAAACCCTGAATCTTAATGAATCACGCTCTCTGAAACAGGATTTACAAAACATAGCCACTGCCAAGCTGTCTGCACAACAACAAACAAGCTCAGTTTCTGAAGTCTGGGAATGAGCTGCTGCCCCAGTTCTGGCTCAACACCCACCTTCAAGCCCAGCTTTTCAGAACTGTCACAGAGCAATGTGGGCAGCTCAGAGACAGGGAAAGCCTTAACACTCAGATTAACTCCATCCATTAACAAAACCTAAGAGGTTCAATTTCCATTTTGAGACTGACCGTGTACTGCTGTGCTGATGGAGCCAGTCCAGAGGAGGCCACAGAGATGATCAGGGGGCTGGAAAAACTCTCCTACAAGGACAGGCTGAGGGAGCTGGGATTGTTCAGCCTTGAGAAGGCTCTGGGACGACCTTATAGCCACCTTCCAGTACCTAAAGGGAGCTTATAAAAAGACTAGAGATGGCCTGTTTAACAAAGGCAAAAGGACAAGGGGCAATGATTTAAAATTAGAAAGGAGTGGATTTAGATTCGAAATAAGGAAGAAGTTCCTTTCCCATGAGAGTGGTGGAGCACTGGAACAGGTTGCCCAGGGAGGTGGTTGAGGCCCCATTCCTGGAGACATTGAAGGTGGGGCTTGACAAGGCTCTGAGCAACCTGCTCTAGTTGAGGATATCCCTGCTGGATTGGAGCACATGACCTCTAGATGACCTTTCAACCCAGACATTTATACAATTTCTATTATTATGATTGCTATGCTCTTAGCTCTATCGACCTAATAAAGAGCAGGTGCACATGAAAGTATATCTTTGTCCAAATATAGCATTATTTGACAAAGGATATTGCTGGTGCATATGTAACATTTTTAATTTGTAAGTTTATAAAATGCTTATTGCTCTCCTGTTAAAAAGTTTTTCAAACTGTGGCACCAATGCAATGCAATATATCAAAACAGTGTCACCTATTTTTTACAGGCAGAGTAAGAATCTGCACAAAAAGATTGTAATTCCTCTCCTTCCTTTCTGCTCTTCTGATTTTGCCACTTTCTGATTTGCAGCCCACTTCTACAGCATGGCTTAAATTTTCTGCTTTCCCATATTCCTGTCACTTCAATGTTAGTGCTTGATGCTAACAGGAGAATTAAATCCCCAGTACAGGGTTGATGACATATGGTATGCCTGAATGGAACTTAATGGAAGGGAGAGAAACCCTGATGGCTGTCTCTTGCTTCTCAACCATTAGCACCATACACTGCAACCATGCCATTTGGCACACACATGCTATTAGTCACACAACTGTGCAACTACCATCCACTTGTCATTCATGCTACAGCTGAAAATGCTCCTGCTGTGACCGTCATGTGCACATCAAAAGAAGCCTGAAAATACAGAGAACCTCGCTTTAGTGAGAATACCATTAACCATTAAACCTTAAACAAGCTTCTACCCTCACTTAACTGAATAGTCAAGAGTCATTCCTCAGAAGCTAAGAAATGTATGACAAGCTGAAGCAAAGCCAGAGCTGATGTTAAGCAGATGCAGTCTTTTCCAACCTGTGCGTTCACAGAGGGGTACAGTTGTTGAAGGTATAGGGAGAGAATGTCACCGAGCTCTCACAAAAAATAGTTTAAACAAGTAAAATCTTCTGTTAGGTACCAACAGATGTGAGGTCACAGTAAGAGCAAAATACAGACCCAAAAGTGTACAACAGTTGCTAGACATAAGGTAGTTCCAACTGACAATTAACAGAACCACACTGAAATTTAAAAAAAAAAAAAGTGTCAAATAGTGTGTGAATCTATGTATAAAAATCATAATGCCTCAAACAAATTAATCTCTTAAATAATTTATTACCATGGATAAGTTTCCAGTAGCCTATTCTCTTTAATTTGAACATATTTAAGAGCTCAGAGTACCAGCAAAGGACAGAAAAAAAAAGGAAGGCATTTCCTATCTAGGAACGAGATTCAGTTCTTTGTGTCCTACTAGTAGATCAATTATGTATTAGAGCTGCTGCTGCTTGACTTCTTATCTACATTAGTTCACAGACCTTGAGCAAATTTGCTGTTACCATATTAAAAAGGAAAAGCACTAAAATAAGCTATACAGAAAAAAAAAAAAACAAACCAAGGAAAACAGATCAAGCAAGGGGCCAATTAATCAGCCAAATGCCAGCAATGAAGAGACAGGCTGCCTACTGGCAGCACACAGGGAAATAAGAAATGCACAGATAATTCATTTAAATTCCCTTAAATGTAATAACTCCCACTTGGAATAACCATAAATCTTCTGATGTGTATCTATATACACATTGTAGCACTACAGATCCACAATACCTGTCCTCATCCTGAATGAACACTTCCAGCCACATACTAGGTACCAGATACCAGCTGTATGTGTAGTCATTTAAAGATCCTGCCTGTGTATTTACTGAAATAGATAATTTAAAGAAGTACTCCAGTCAGCTTTGCTCATTTTGGAGCCTGGCTGATAAATCTTCACACATAGCCAAAGCATTAAAAAGTCTTCCATTTTCTGAACTCAAATTCCTACATCACCATATCCACTACAGCCTTTCAGCTCTAAAATTAAAAGCAGCATGAATATTTAAGTGTTTTGTGATAAGAATATCATAGATAAATCTCGTAGCATACAAAAGCCAAAGGCAACCTTAGAATTTGAGTTTTAAGGATAGAGTGGAGGAAGGAAGATGTTAAAAAAAAAAAAATGAGAAAAATTATCTCTAAATGCTTGCTAGCTATTCCTATAGCCCCAGGAGCTGTAGTTTGAGTGTTCTAAATTTCCATTTCCTTACTAAGACAATGTTATTTGGTTGAAATATTTTTTCTATAGTGCATAGTAGCCTCTCCTGGAGACAGGAACAGATAGATACAGCCTAGAGGCAAACGAGGTGACTGAATGCTCCACTCAATACTGGCAGCCTTTGATAGCTGTCTGTGGAAAGAAAAAAAACTCTAGAAAGGAGACAGTTTACATAAACATTTTAATTTAGTATTGATGGGTTGCAGTGTCAAAGGGTATAAGGTTTCTGCATTAATTTTTTAAAAGAACTAGAGTGCTCTTGTTTTTATACATATGAATGCAGCACCTTAGAGCTGTACTAACAGATTCCACTCTGTTATTTGCCATGATCATGTAAAATACAAGCTTACACCAGAATCAGAAATTGAATTTCATGCAGATCTAATGTGGAGAGTTACATGCTGAAAGAAATCCCAGACAAGCACTATCTGTGTGTCTCAGGGCACTGTCAGTATTCTAACAGATGGCTTTGTTATTTTGAGCTGTTACACTGCTGGAAACTACATCACCCAGTTCTGTGACTGTGACAGACCTCACCTGCAAAGTGAGGCCATGGAGATTCATCTCTAGGTGGAAGCCACAATGCTGCATGACTTGTTGGCACTTTAGTAACTGGTTCCTCGCCTCTGGACTCAACTCTGCCCTAGAGCTCCAACACAACTGAACAGGATTGGTGTGCTTGTAGGAGCTGCCAGTTTTCAGCAGAAAAAAAAAAAAACTCAACTAAGGTCTTGACTGTTTCTGGTTGGATGAATTCCCATGGTGCCACTGTAGAGGTAGAAGCATTGACCCCAATGTCTTGGTCAAATAACAATCTCATTCTGCATATCTAAATTCTCTCTATACTTTCAGCTAACTCCAGCATTTTTACTGCAGCATTCAACTGCCTCCAAGTGTCACCAAGCACTGAAAAACACCATACATGACAATTTATTCAATACAAGATGTGAACATATCACCACAAACAGTTAAAACAGAGATCCATAAAAGTTAACAGCAAGTGGGTCTGCTGAGCTCAACTCTCTGTGACATTCCCATACTGCTCCATCAGCCTGCGAGTGCAAAGATCTCTAAAGAAATGTTCCTCACATACAGCTTGTGCACTTCAACTCACCGTGGACTTGCACTATTTTGACTGCACCAGGTGTGCTCCACAGTCTCTGACTATAGAAACAGGCCTTGCTCTACTAAAATGTACATAAAAAATACCAAGATAGACAAAATTACATTTTACAAAACCCAAGCAATATCTATACTGTGCATTTAACAGCACCCAAAAGCATTCATGGAGAAGAAACTCAATTATGGATACTGTGAAATTGTTACAGCAAGTTAAAGCTATGTAGCACAGTCCCAAACAATTTGGATGTAGCTTATCTGTTTAGGTTAACAAAAACATTAATAGCCAGCAGTAGAGACCAGCCCTGAGTGCATCTAGTGTCTTAGTACAGACATAGTTAGACTCTCTTAAAGATAGTCTCCACTGGCTGCTGCCTATTATAAAATAGCAAGAAACCCATGAAAACATGAATTTAAAATTATTATGCTTCATACAAAGCAAACATACTTACTAGACTTTTTAAATTCTATTGATTACACAAATTAAACATTTAAATACCACTAATTAAACAGACCAGTTATTCAAGCACAATGAGGCCTATTGTGTAAATAGATGTTAAGGAGTCCTGGGACCTGATTTCGTCCACTGCAGTCACTCTATGGAATAGCTGTCTTTTACAAAAATTAGTATCACACAAATGCTTCTGCTCATATCATCTGTTGTTAGAAACTCCTGTTGTACACATTCTGTATGGCCTGAAATGGAGACTAGAAATACCTGCGAAATTAAAGAATTCTCTGAGAGAAATATTTATAACTATTGCTTTCATATCCATCAGGTCTTCAGCCTCCCAGTTCCCATCCTACAGAACTGAACTATGTGCTGTCATTTATATTTAAGGTAAGTGTTAAGTAAGTGAATAAGTTCTGCCCACATTCCCACTAACTCAAGGTTCAAAAAGCATAACAATAAAAATAATTTATCCCCTATCATGAACTGAGTGAACAGCACAGCCTCAGTGGGAACAGGAACTAGGCTGAGAAACTGCATTTATAGTAAATAAATAATATGATCAAGACCATTTCATGTTCTGTATTTCAGAGAGAAAAAAAAAATCAATTTACAAGTATTTTATTTTGGGGGAATAAGGCTCTCCCTCATTGTGGGTGTTTTTTGACACAAAAGTAAACACAGATGTAGATGTGCTCACAAAAAAAAAAATAAATTATCTTGTCTAAAGCACTATTATTAAACAAGTGGTGACAGGTTAATACATCCCAGCATCCATGCAAAAAGCTTAGTGTGCACTCTGCTAGAGCACAAAGTTTTAAAAATAAAAACACTGTGGCATTATTAGCAGGCTGTAAGTATATAGTTTTATATAGTCCATATAAATATGATTCTTCCCTGATCTGCATCTATCATACTGAGGTGTGTATTACTACACAAAGCAGTAAAATTACAGCTGCTATTTATTATCAAAGCATCTGCACAAGTAAGTGTATGATCTACCATTGCTGCAAATGAAAAGTATTCCCAGTGAAGATTATACTGCGTTGCCCTGGACATGGCTGCCAGCCAGGTAGAGAAGATATTTTTCCTTCAGATGTGGGATCTGGAATAGTGCCTGAAGCAAAAAAACAAAACAGAAGATAAAATTCTGTAAGTGAAGTAAGTAACTCTGGGTCTAGCCTGGCAGGCCTAGCTTTGTTTAAGTCTGCAGCAAATTGACACCAGCTCTGGTGATTTTCATAGGCAGGCGACCCAGGTCAGCACTCCAAAGCCTCAGAGCTTCAGAAGCATAGAGGGTTATACCAGAGCTTGCTGTGGAACCTCCAGATGGGCACAGGGGAAGAGAAAGCTTAAGGACACATAAGGATACCAGCATTACAAGCAGGAAAATTTGAACTTCCTGCACTGGAGCATCTTGTGCAGCTCAAGAGGATGGAAAAGGCTGGCAGAGTTTTGGACCAGTTCTGGTGAAAAGAATGTTCACTGTAGGTAACCTTTGAGCCTTTTCTGCAAGGATGGAATTCTTTATTACCTTAAATGTGTTAACTGGAAATGTGATTGTTAAAACTAATTAAAGATGTTTAAAGATGGGTTGGACTCACTGTTATGTAATACTGAGGGAAACGGATCTATTTTAGGACTCTGAAAATGAGGGCAAAACAAATGACACACACAAACATGAACCTCTCTCACTGAATCCCACTCCACAGCCTGGACCTTGCCTGGACCCAACATGATCACCTGTTACCTGGGAAACAACCCAGTGATTTGACTTTTCAGCTCCAACTCCTCTAATTGTATTCCTGATGACATCTCCTTGCAGTGACAGATCTTATTACCCTTCTCCTTTTCTTTAGTATATAAACGCATTATAGTACCTTTCACTGTAAAACAACTCCCGTTCATCTCATCCCTATTTTACTGTTAATGCTTAAGAAACAGAATACCCTCAGTTGCTGTATTACCCATTTTCTCTGTAATTACCCATCCTCTCCAATCTCCCTGTTCCATTTGAACTGTCCTCCTCAGTTTTCAATGCTGTAGGTCACCTTTCACCATCCCAAAGACTTCAGCCTTTATTCCCCACTCTCTTCTCACTGATATCACCCCTGGATAACTCCCCTCACCTATGCTCATTTTGCCTGTCATCTCTGTGCCAAAAGGCATGTCCCTTCATCCATTCTGTCTGCCAAAGCCAGGCCTCACTCATCATACTATTTGGCTGAAAGCTCCCTAACAGCACTAAGCTCAAATTCTCTCAGATTTTATTTTCTATAGGGTTGCAATGATCCCAAAAAACCCACTCATCTAGTCAGTTAACATCCTTGAGATTATCTATCTATTAAATCCTATTTACCTCTAGCACCATGGCTTCTTTTGCAAGACCAACACTTGACATGTTTTCCCACACACAATGTTGTGAGGAGCCTGACCCCTTTATCTTTGCTGGTCTACTGACATGCTTTTTGTTGCCTAAAATTTATTCAATCTAATGGTTGGGCTTTTTTTAAACAATTTGGGGTCCAGGGCTGTGAACTTCAGTCCATGTTGAAAGCATCAAACTCAAGAGAGAAAAGACAGAAACACATCTTCTACCAGCAAAAACAGAGAAGGAAATCAGGCTGACACTGAGTGACCAGAATTGCCCAACTGAGTCTGACTGAATCCCCTTTTCAGTTTTTATTGTGTGTTCCAATGAAAATCAAGCATCTGAACATGGAGTGAGAAGTAACCAACACCTAGCTCAATGTGATGAACTAATAGCAAAAACAACTCTTTCAAAACCATCTGCTTTGCAGCAAAACATGTCTCCTGAAATACATGAACCAAAGCAGACTATGCCCAGGGTTCACTGCAGAACATGGAAGAAAACAAGTTATCCTAAACCAACCTCCCTGTCAGCTTATGACTGATGCAAGCTTGGGAATGCCAAATAGAAAGCCAAACTGCATGCCAGGGCTCCACTCACTCCATCCAGCCTTACCACAGGAAGAGGGACAGATGGTGCCAGTGACTCAGAAGAACACCAAAAGACTCCCATCTCACAGCAATAACCTAAGTCCCAGCCCTGTGACAGTCTGTCATCAATGAGAATGGTATTTTTCAAGGACATGTGTGAACTTGGTGCTAGTAGGAAAGCACGACAAAGCGTTCTCAGAGATAACTTTTCTTTTTGCAAGCTGGGCAAAGATAATTCTATTCTGCACAGTGCTTCTACATGTAAGAAGACAGGGCCTTGGGAAATAATGTTTGGCAATATATATTACAGCTTAGTATACTACTTTTGACTAAGTTAAAACTGTCAAAAACCTTTCCAGGAAAGAAAAACCTCAGGGAAAGCATAAAAGCTTTGTGACCAAGAATTCATGACATTAAAATAAATCAATCCCAACTTTAAAATCTAAAAAAACCCACCCAAATATAAACAAAACAAAACAAAACAATCTTCCAGTTTCTGCTTTTCTATTATCTGGTTTGTTTTTTTTATGTTGTTGGGTTGTTTATTTTTGTGTGGTTGGTTTGCTTTGTTTTGCTTTGTTTTGTTTTTAATTAATGCATTTACAAAATAAAACAAAGCCATTGTAGCTCTATTCCCTACTGCTTCTTTAAAATAGTTTCCATTGCCAAACTGTAAAATGATGGCTTTCCCATTTCTCATGGAGAAAAAAAAAATCTGAAATTGCAATTTTATTTATTTTCCCAAAAAGAAGCCACATCCCAGAGTGAACAAACACAGGGAATCACTGGCTTAACATCTTGTCCCAGTCAGGGGCCAGGACTAATTTAGAACAAGGAAACAGAAGACAGAGATTTACACCTGTAGACCAAGACCTAGGTAGGAATGAACTGCTGAGAAGACCTGTGGCAATAACAGCTATTCTTACAGCCACAGTGCTGTAAAGACACACATGTTCATCTTTGTGGGGAAGAAGATAAAATAGCACAGAATAAGTCAGCTATATATTGACCCAATCTGATATTTTAGAAGGCTGTTCCACAATTATAACTTTAGATGGCACCTTCATATGCATTAATAACAACACATACACTTCTACTCTTCCAGTCTCAGCTCAGTGCACTAAATGCTCAGGGGCTTGTCAGTCACAATTCAGTTTCCATTTTCCCTTCCAACATGAAGTTGTTTCTCAAAAGAGCCTCCTAAACCACCATGCTTCATAAAGGCCCCAAAGTACCCTGCCCTCAGTCCCTTTCTCTTCTCCCCATGTGTCAGCCTGAGTGTGAGTTCAAACATCATCTCTGTGCTGGTAGCTCACAAGGAAAAGTTCTATTCTCCAGGCCTCACCTATGTAATGACTTAAAATCACAGCCTCTTGCTCTGAAAATGTTTAGCTAAAGCCCAGTGTAGCTAGAAGTATTGTTGCTAAAATTGCCACTCTTACTCCATTCTCAAACACTGTGCAAAACAGAGCAGAGCCACTCATCATATTCAGGCCCTAGTGTCATACTTGATTTCAGCCTCCTTCAAGCCTCACACATCACATCTCTGTATTTTCTTCAATTTCTTCTTTCATGGTGTTGTTTAGACAATATACCTGGCTGAGAGAGTGCACTCACCAGTGCAGTAAATTATCTCTTTTTTCAATAGCCCAGAGCCATGCCTTTTTGTTTTCAGACAAGCCATCAGTGGTGCAAATGTATATTTTTTTCCATCTCATGTCTGCTTTCCTAGCCTGTGATTTAATGAAAAATTAAAGACTAGCTTATGAAAGTTCACCACAGCAACTGCTGATGTCATTAGGAACTGGATTCCCAGTTGGGGCTTAAAGGAAGATGAAGATCATATATATTGATAATTTACAATAGTTCTGACATTATTCAACTAGTTAATTAAGCCACAGTTCCACACTGCTATATATACTTAAAATTGAATGAACAGGAAGAGTAGCACCATTAATATGCTTAGCTAATGTTGTTATATAAATCTAGCCCACAGAAATTAACTGTTCATGAAAAGTACAGATTATTTACTCCTTTCCCATTCAACAGCGGAAAAACAGAATTATTCATGCAGCTATTTCATGTTGCCATGCCTTTGATTATTCTACTGAAAAAAAAAGTCCATTCCTCCTCAGAAAAATGAATGTAACTGCTCTATCCCACATGCCATAAAATGAAATAAGGTTTAAGTAAGCATATTTAAGCATTGAAGAAAAGGAGATATACTTTACTAGCTTGGATAGCTTTGTACATAAAGCACAAGTAGTGATTCTTTCCCTCACTGCCATAGTTTTTAGAGAAGGGAAAACTCTTGTATATGCACAAACACATGTAAAGTCACCTATGTTTACATGACTTTTCAGCTCTTTCTAATGCAAGATACTGCTAAAATGTCTTTCAGTAGTTTGCTTTCTCCCCTAAATGATTTTTTTCCTCATGATATCTGCTAAAGTACCGTGCTTCTTCCCCAATAACTTTAGTTTTGTGGCAGTTATTCACCTGTACATTGCCTTTCAGTACATGGCTTTTTGGTTACTGTAGAAGGATGGAGTAAGCAACAAAGATCAGTTACACAGCTTTAAAAAACACTAGCAATGAGTACATATATTTATGTATCTACTAAAATTGCCAATATTTGGATGATAGGAATGAGAATGAAGGTAGGTGGATGATCTCCCTGCATTTAAGTGAAAGCCCTGAGACCTCGACTGTGCCTAAATCCTGGACATAGAGCTAAGTGGGTGTGCAGTTCTGTTACAGTGTGGCTGCTCTCCTCAGGGAGGGACATCAGAGCTTATTACAAAAAAACCCCACAAGGTTTTCAAAGGGGAGCTCTTAAGACATTTACAGTCACCATATGAAATTAAAACAATTCCTCAAGAACATTTAATGGGACACAATATCAACAGGCTGAAGAAAATGCACAGTAAGGCTCACCTTGCAAATAAGCTACTGCTCAGTTTGATTTCATTCCTACAACTTCAAGCAAGAATACACATTATTCAAGGTGTTCCCATTGATCACCAAATGGACATGTTCTTAATTGGCTTTCCATGCAGCTCTCTTTAAAGGCTTGAGTGCTACTTTCATTTGATACTGCATTGATATTTGCTGAAATTTCCTTCTGTCATGGCTACCCTGATCAATTAGTGTGCTATAAATAGAGCAGTCAGATTCCTTTCACTAGTCATTAAATTGTACTCCTGCTGAATTTTTGTGGAGAACAGAACTGGATCATACTGATAGCAATAGTATGAAGGTTTTCCAGAGAAAATCAATTACTCAATATTCCTAACAAAAAAAGCTTTGAAAAGCATGAGCCAATGAAGCTCAGCTAATGCCCAAATAATACATTGAACCTTACTTGCAAGTCTGCATCTCTACAACACCAAATGATAAAGGATGGGAAAATATGTAGTTAAGGGGCTCAACCAGTTCCTCACTGATACATAATCTCTTATCAATTATAACTATTTAACTGAATCCCCTCATAATGGAAATATGTTAATGGAGTCATGCAGCTAACCCAAATAATTCTTCTGGAAAGTGGAGTAAAGATCCAAGGAGGAACACAGTCCCAAGGCATCACGTAATGGTGGTGTGCTTACTGACAAAAAGTAGAGGGGAATTAAAATATCTGGTGGCATGATATAGGCTAATTCTTGCAGGTGTATTTCAGCTATGATATCAAAAATGTTAATGTTTATTGTGTAATGGTATGGCAGTATAGCTTTTAGAATTTGTTTTAGAGGTGCCTTTTTACTCAATTTAGAATAGAAGCAGCCATAAAATAGGAAATGGACTTGTCTGCTTTGAAACATTTCAAAATCTAACATGAAGAACAGTTTTTATGCCTCTACTCTGCCCTACACCCTGTCCTATCCTTCCATAACTATCCTGTCTTCTCTTCTGTGTCTTCTTTTCTCCTCTGTTAAGCACTATTCTTCAGAATCTTTTCAGTCTTCCAAAATGAAGCTATATTTTCACCATAGATTCTCCTCCAGGTCGAAAATCCCTACAACAAAGACTGGGGTTCATTAACTGCACTTGAATTATTGAATGCCCTGTTTCTGTATGCAATCACTGGAGCATACTGGAGTGGCTGGAGTATACTCTACAGGTTTTTTGTATGAAGGTCCAAATGATCCATTCCAGAACTCAGAGGTCTGGCTGTACCTTGGAAAGACTTGGCAAGAATGCTGGAGGACTACCAGTACTTGATGATTTATCCTGGATCCATCATACTTATCGCAGTGGCATTCAGCCAGAAGATGCAGTGTTCTAAATGATACTTTCAGTCAAATAGCTCAGTGCAGGATGAATGCACCTTCCAGCAAACTCAGAAGATTTTGTGAGTAATAAGGCACAACCCATGCAGTATCAGGTAAGAATTAATAACAACTGCAGTTTAAACTTATCTTTAAGGAGGACCTTTCCTTAATCACAACAGAATCACTTTCTCCTTCCAGAAAATGTTTTCAATGGGAGAAGTGCAAAGAGATTAGATTCTCTCTTCTCAGACAGAAAGCTCTCCCCAAAATGATTCAGATATATTAAAAAAATATATGTTTTAATATATCTGAAAACAGATATAACAGATTTTTAAGAACAAATTTAAAGATCAAGAACTTAACAAATAGATTTGAAAATACAATCTTTAATGAGTGATTAAAATTTGCATTTTCTAATGCCACCGTGTGGTATTGGAGTCAGTCCCATAAAATAAGTAGGCTGAATACAGACCCATCCAGCACTTCAACATAGCTATTCTAGGTGAGATGCTGACAGTGTTCTCAGTGTTAGGTACTGCAGTTATATTCAGTTATATTCACCCAAATTTCCACCAATAGGATGATATGTGCAGCAACCTCAGATTTCAGTCCATACCCATGTTTGGATATTCATTACATACAGATAAAGCAATAGTCCTTGATCCTTTTTATAGCAGAAACTGATGGAAAAAATTACAGACACTATTTTCCCATTCCTCATGAAAAATTAAAAATGTTTTTAAGAACTTATTCTGGTCCTTTAAAACATACAGGAAATGACTGGAGAAATGCAATTTTTCCTGGGGTTTTGGGGCAAGTTTTTTTGAAAAAAAAATATGTATTATCCAAGTTGGATTATGCTGCATTAGAAACATTTTGTACTGATAATTAAAGAAATATTATTTTATTTATGTTATGAATCTAGACTTTCAGTTCCCTAACTACTTTAAATCACCATGGTAACACATTGAATTTGTCTTAATTTTTTTATGATTATGAACCATAAGATTAAATAAACCATCACCAGCCATCTATTTTCATATTTTTATGGTGTTTCCCCCTAGAAAAGTCTCCCATGTTCATTTTTCAACATTAGTGAAATATCACAGCAGTATTTTTCCTGCACAGTAATCTCTTCTAACCACAGTCAAAATTTTGCTTATAATCAAACTGGATTCGTAAAAGTAAGTTGCAGCTCCATAGATGAACACTTGCAAATGAACACTTGCTATGATATAGAAACAAGATTCACAAAAAATACACTGTATTTTTTTGGGGAATGGGCTTAACTGATATCACAGGCACTATGAGCAAAGGCAGTGTGTACTGAAGCCTAATGAGATCACAAAGGATTTAAGCATCACAGGAAACAAAAGATTAGGCTGATTTCAGAAAATAATTCCCAAAACAATCCAACATGTCCTTATGAGGTAAATCTGAAATACGTGTATATAAAATGGATTGATAACATGGTGATTTGCAGAATATTAAAAAAAAAAAAAAATTAAGTTAATTTAGGCTCCTCAAATAAAGAGGATCACAGAATGTTAGGGATTGGAAGGGACCTCAAAAGATCATCTAGTCCAACCTCCCTGCCAGAGCAGAATCACCCAAGATAGGCCACACAGGAACACATCCAGGTGGGTTTTGAATGTCTCCAGAGAAAGAGACCCCACAAACTCTCTGGGCAGTCCAGTGGTTTTCATATCTCCAGTGGCAAAGAAGAGAGGAGGAACATCTTCAAGTCTCATTGCTGCTGCAGATAGATACTCTATCAAACAATTCCTTTATTTGGTTCACTGAGAGTCACACATCAATTTCTGCTTTGGACCCAAAAGCTTGTGTTGAAATAGCTGAGTTTTATAGGAGGTGACATTTTGAAATAGAAAAATTAAGATTAATGCCAAGAGGAAATCTGAAAAGCAATAAGTCATTCAGAAATATTTCCAAAGAATGTGCCAGGTCTGCCTTTGGGACTTCAAATTAAACTGTGTGAACTACTAGAAAACATAATGCATGAGATATAATCTTTCCTTAGCAGCAAGGTGAACTATGATCTTAAAATATGTCTTTTGTCTCTGACATTACAATTCAGAACAAATTTGTTTTATTTCTTGATGACCTTACAAGAAAGAATACTACTTTTTTACTTTCATGGCCTTAAAATACTGAAGCAAAGAGAAAATTTTAGACCTTGAATGAGAAAAATTACTTCCAGAAATACTTTTATTTTGAAGCTAAAAAATGGTCATAGTTGTTGGCCTGTAGCCTGCCAGAGATAAGGAGTCAATCATGGTGCCAAGAGTTAATTCCCCACATCTAGTTTCCACTACAAACCCATCTTTTCTTATGCTGGTGCCACTCAGAATAGTATTAGTTTTACAGCTTAATCAAGGCAATTTGGTCACTATCTTTATTTCATATAGATAAAGTCTCCCAATAAAAAGTAATAAAACAGAAGTGGTAAGTGGTTAGCATTTAGCATTAAGCAAAACCTCATGAAAGAGGCAGTCTGTACATAGAAGAATCTCTTTTCTTTGTCCAAAGATGAAAGTACTTTAATTAGATGTTTTTCTCTATTGACAGAACTGATGGAAAAATGTGAACTAGGAGCATTTTCATTGGCTTCTAAATTAACCATTAATACTTTGAAGTAGCAGAAAACTTCAGATACAAAAAAAAAAATCTTCTTTTCCCAGATCATGCCATGTCATTCCACTACAATCCCAGCAGCTCCCAACATCTCCTGCCCATCCCCAGGAACCCTGAGTTGTATATACAAAACAGACCAATTCCAGTCTGAGGAACTACAAGACCTGTTTCCGTAACAGCTTGGTGGCTAGAGGACTCACTTGATATGTGAACAGATTAGGACTCACTCTCTAGTGGCTTTCCAGAGCACTGATTAAGAGTAGATTTGAAGTTGGAGATTTGAAGCTGAGAGATTTGAAGCTCATTAGATGCCAGACTGTGGACAGCATTTGGACTGTGAGACCACAAAATGCTGAGACTTCCTGAGGAATTTAAGATGCCTTAAATGAGGTGACAGGTTTTGGAGCATGACATCAGGACAATGAGACAAAAAAATTCACAGATGAAGACTACTACAAAGTAAGGCAATATCAACAAGAGTGGGAGGAGGAACTGGAAAAGTGTTAGGACTGGGGGTGAAGGCTGCTCAGAGGGAAAAGGGCAGGAAGAATGGGCAGAAGATTCTGTGCCAGTTACATCAAAGTGCCTGAATGAAAGCCAAGATCCCCACAACTAATCATGCCTTGCTTACAGCAAATATCTGCAAACCACTGGCAAAGTGCCTGTGCTCTTCCTCACGAGGGATCACATGGAGAATGACAATCTACTGCAGGCAATTACTCCACTAACTCCAGTGGCAGTGTTTGGGTGATGCCTGTTTAACTCCATTAAGTATCCTTGCAGTTTTCAGTAAGATGCCACATGGCAGAGTTTCTAGGGGTGAAAGATGAGTTCATTTTACTGCTTTGTACCATTTGTTTCAAAGAGGCAGTAGTCTGTGTGGTGTTACATGTGTTCAAAGAGCATCTAATGAGCTCTAAATTTAGGCTATGCTAGAACTCAGACTTCTGACTTGTGGGTTCAGGATCAAGACTTTAGTAGTATTGAATCCTAGTGATCAAAAATAAATGGCATCTCTACTCTGAACATATAAAAGGTGACCAAAGATCAGATCATGCCCTGTCACAGTGGGCTCCTCAAATTAGCAGACACTTCTAACAGTAATCTTTCAGCAAAATAGCTCTCAGCTACAAAGAACAAAGGAGGTAATAGTATTCCCTCATCTTAAAAGCATGTTTGTGAGAATAAATAAATTACCATTTGAAAGGCATTCAATGATTTCTTTATTGATGAGTGTCATAAAATAATCTGGCAAGGAAGTTAATTTTTCTGTCTTCAGACAGCAGGTTAACAGCTGGGACCACACTGAGTAATGGCTATGTCTACACTGACATACCTGCAAGCAACTGAACTTGAGCTCCAGCCATTAAGTCCTTTTTCACCTGGCAGGTTAAGCCCATCCAGAGCACAGATGAGGAGACAGAACTAACAGTTACTTCCAGTCCACCCTGTTTCCACAGTAAATTTCTGGCAAACCTTTTTGATGGCCGTTTTACAAGGAGAGAATATAAAATATGGGCAAACTCTTGTAAAATAACAAGCTTTTATAAATAACATCCCATTCTGCTGCTGATGGTACAAAATTGTGCTGTTTACAAGTACTTTTCTTCACTCTCTGGGCTGGTTCTGGGCTCAGCAGACTCTATTATTTACAAATTGCTTAATTCTTTGATAAAAGAAACCCAAAAAAAAAATGAATAAAAGCAGCTACATGATTTACTAACCCTTATGAAAACAGATGACACTCCCATTAAAAACTCAAACCTGCTATTTTTTCATATCCCATCAAACTCTAAGTGAAGTATCAGGACCCTATTCTCAAATTCTGGTGGAATACCCAAGCACTGAATGAGTGGGGTTTGTGGTTTTAAGTTTGGATGCAAAGACATTTAAAGCACTCTTTTGTGGTTTGCTGCTCACTGAACTAATTTCTGGCACTCAGTAACTACTCCTTAAGCTCACTATTAACAGTCTTGTGCACTGCACAGAACATGTAACCATGTAATTTTAAAGCACTGTTTTCAGAGACATCATTAGTTCTGAGAGTTCCTAACTTAAGAATCCTTGATACTGCAACCTGCTGGTTGTAGAGACTGCTGCAGCAAATCTGACAGGGCATTATTCTTACAACCCACAAGAACAGCTGGTTGAAAGATGGGTTTGGATTGCAATAGTAGCTGCAAGTATGCTGTCTCTGTCTTATTTCTGGTTTACTTTCATGTTCACACTAACAAGTTTGTTTTTGCTTATGAAATCTTCCTTTGTTACAAATAAAAAGTCCCAGTTGAAAGACCTGCCTTGTCCCCCACAACACTCTTTCTGTAAACATCCTCAACTGAAAGCAACTCTTCTGTCTTCTGCAATAATGCTGACTCTCCACACATGTTCAGCTTCCAGTTTAAATGTGCATCACCTTTTTCTGCCCAGATTTTTACCTAGAGGAAAAGCATTAACATTCAGCCTCCAATAACTACCTGGTTTTACTAAGCATTGAGATGTAAAATCTGCCTGAGTGACAACATGCAAAACAAATCTTTCATGTACACAACCACTATTTATGAGCTAAATAGAAATCAAGGATTTAGGAAGGATTTAGTGGTCCAGGTTTTAGAATTCTAAATAACAATTAATCAGTTTCATTTTCTTATGATACACACAACTTTCCATTTTGCAAAGTTCACTTATAATTACCCCCAAAGCTGTCTTGGAGTTAATAATAAACCCAAACTTGAAATATTTTTTTCCAATTGAACTTTCAGTCTTTTGACACTGTTTTTACCTGCTTTGCAAAAGAACAATATGCTTTCTTGATACTTAATATAAGGACTGTCACAAAGAAAAGAATTATACCTGCACCCAATGTATGAATCAACTTCATACAAATGCTACAGTATTTATGTTGGTCCTCATCAGTGAGAAGGACTTGCACGTAGCATCCCCACATCTTCTTCAGTGACAAATGAGAAGATATTGCAACATTAAATACTATTTTTTCTGACAGCAGTCTGTCTGGATTAGGTGCCTAGGAGTACTTAAGAGCTCAAAGCTTCAAAACGTGAGCAGGAGGAAAATGCTCTTTGACAGATGAGACCAAAAGCCATGCCCTGACTTTAGCACCTTATGTTGGCTCTTCCCAGATGGGATTGGAGCACCCTAATAATCCCAGCTGAGTGCTCCATCCTCCAGTGTAGTTTTTTGCTTCTTGGCTAGCAAAAGCATTTGAGCTAAAAATCAGCTCTGGCTCACACTGCCCTAATTGGTTGGTACAGCAACGTTGGGATGTGTATGCAGGACATTCACAGCAGTTTACAGATCATCACCATCCTTTAAAAATTCCATGGCCAAAAGGCTCTTTGCCTGAAAACAACTTCTTAGGAGGTTTTTCTAATGTATACAGTCAGGTAAGGGTATCCAGACAAAGTATATAGCAGAACTTGTCTTCAGTAGAGAACTGCATATATTTTACTATCTTACTTTCAAAAGCAATTCCTAAAAAATAAGCAGTTGTGAAGAACCTAGAAATGCCACACTTTGTAATAAAGTTTCTTTGGTACCATATTGAATATTCTGCTCACTATGGATGCTAAGCAAATTTATGCAAATTTAGTCTATTTCGTTCAGGAGACAAAGGGATTTGGTTAACATCAAATTCAGTGGTCACTAATCCCACTTTCCCCATCCCTTCCCACCCAAGTAACATAAATATTTAAATTCCCCAAATGGTAAAGTTCAGCATCTTGAGCCCTGTTAAATCTTATAAGCCAAAGTAAATTCCATTTCTCTGACTAAACAGAAAGTATTTACAAAGATCATAAATAAACAGTGAGTTGTTCTTGTTCTTTTTTCATATCACCTGAACAAGCACTTTTTACTTTGACATCATTCACAATCATGTTTCTGATATGTGTTTTTGTCCAAAATAAAAGGCAGTCCCTGTTGAGGGTAAGGGAATGTAACATTTCAGACATGAAATCTTGCAAGAAGGTGCAAATAAACCTGTGCCTTCCCCACAGTCTCTCTGTACAACCAAGCCTTCCTCTCATTTCCTTCCTGATAACAGTTGTTTCTGAACAGAGCTTCTCCCTCCAAGATGCTCAGTACAGTTCTCTTTAGTCCTTTCTGTTGATTCTAATATCTTAACATAGAAAAATGTCTAAATAAAGGAAAAATAAAACAAAACCATAAATTAAAAAACCCAAGTAGTATAACTACTGGAAAATATCACTAGAGAGTCAGTTAATTTTGCTAGAATAGGAATTTTAGCCCTCATTCCCTCAGTGGTTCTTCTCGGGAATTTAAATGCTGTATTATGGCAGCCCAACTAATTGATTTTTTCAAAAGAATTGTGGTAAGAGGCCTTGTAAAAGTTGCTGGTTATAGATAACAGTACTGTCACATTAATATAGAGGCCTCAAGCATCAGGAGAGTTTTATCTCACATTTGCCATTTAAGTGCTTTCTCATTCCCTCTTCTGGAGCATTTCATTCCCAGTTTTAATTCTCTTCAATCAACAGGACTGAAGATAGTGGGCACAAAATGATTCCCTGTTTGCTGGCCACCATACTCAGGATATTAAAACATACAAAGATAGTAAGTCACACCAAGGGACTTCACCTCAACGCAGTAATGAGCCAACCAACATCAGGAGAACACAGAGTCTCCTGAAGTTTGGTAGGTCATCTATCATATTATCAGATTCAATTATCCATTATAGCTCTCCTCAAAATAACAACCTCTGATTAATGTCCAAGAAGAAACACCACTATTTAAAAACAAATACTGCTGAAGTATTTATTTCTTTGCTAAACAACAATGGCTAACTTGGAAACAGCACAAAAAAAATAATATTTTTTTTAAATGTTGAATGCAATAAAAGGAAATTAAGCACTATTATTGCACAGATCTCAGTGCTGCCTTTCAATGTAGTTCTCAAGACCATGGTATCACCTCACTGCATAAGGAAACACAACAAAATGAAAATTGAGATCTTTATTTCACAACTTTTTGTGTGCAGGTTGAATAAGCCATCTCAAGATTTAGATCAAAACTCCATACTACTGCTATAGAAGTTTCTTCAAAAATCACAATATTAAAGTGAAGAAAATTCAAAGCTAAGGCTGTAACTTTGTTTTCTGAGTAATAAAGATGTATAAATGATAAAAGCATCACAGAAAAATGAATATATATCCTTGTAAAATCAAGTCACACTGCCATGAGAGTGAATTAACTAGTAATTTTAACACTGCAACTCAACTTTGCATAGCAAATAACTACTTTACAGATTCTAGTTTTTCATTTTAATAAGCATTAAAGATCACAGGAGACAGCCAAGAGTTATGTAGTATCATTTCCACCAATGTGCCTGTGTCATGTAAAGTGCATTTACAATGAGCAGAAAGACATTTAAATTGCTGCATTCTCAGTCCCAGAAGCTGCTGCTCAAATTAATCCTGACCTAGCGAAAGAGCCAAGAACATGCTGAACTTTGAGTAAATAGTCCCAGCTAACTGTCTAATCACAGTGCCCTATGCTCTTCAGGACAGATAATGTAGAGTCTGCCTCCTATGGAATCAACAAAAAAAAATCCAATCTAGAATGGCAGAAGCAACCCACATTTCATTAGCCTTGTGAAAATTGACAAGATAAATTGTTTATTTCTAACTTCCTAATGCAGAAGCTCCAGTTGAATTTAGAGGAAGCCAGCCACTTTGGAATAAAGACAAAGAAGTTACCTTTTATTTACAGCAAAGAAGGACCCTTCATATCAGGTGTTCTTGCAGTTAGCTGACTGAGCTGAGTGCTAGTTTGCCTGTTCTGTTCACCCATACCTTAAGGTGTTAATAGCCTTGCTATTCAGAAGTTCATGGATTACTTTTTTCTTTGTGTTTTATTTTTTTTTAGCCACCTAGACTTGTAGTGAACTGCAATAATACAAAGGAGAATTGTGAAAAAAATAGATAATAAGAATGTTACCTGGAGGCCCTCTATGGCTAATCTAAGCATGCTTGGTGTGAGCTTGGAGGCCTGCTTGAAGGTGAAGTTGCTCCAGTCTATAATCAAAACAAATCCATTCACTTGAAGTTCAGGGTCTTCTATCATGGCTTCTAAAGAAAGAAGTATGGCACGCAAAATATCCACCAGTGTGTACCTGTGGATGTTAAAGGGACATTTGGTTAGGAAAGGAGCAACAGCCTCAGACCTGGAACATCCTGAATGTCAAAAGTTGAAATCAAAGGAGAGAAAATGTATCCTCAGAAGTCATGGGTATGTAAAGCTGAGAAAATCTCAAAAACTCAGTTAGGTAACTGATGATTAGTACATCTAGACCATCAGCCAGCCAGAACAAACTACAAGAATAAACCACACCATAAGAAAATTCCAATTTAGTTGTAGTCTTCTAATCTGATATCTATCTTGCATTTTATTAAATGTCTGTACAAGCATGTCTAAGCAAATTGGTTTTTTTCTAAGATCACAGAATACCAAAACCAGAGTCCAACACCAGAAGCCTAGACCCAAAGTTTCCTCCTGTAACTTTCCAAGGGATTGAAATAACAGCTTATACAAAATTATCTGCTAAAAAAAAAATATTTCTACAGAAGATTTCTTGTCTCTCTGTAATGTTTTCTCTTAAATCTACAAAGGGCATTACAGAAGGATGATTACTCAAGGATCCTGAAAGCAGAAAATAACAAGACACTGTGGCTTTGAGGTGTTTCTGGTTAAGAGTAATATCAACCTTTTTAGAGCTACTTAACTGTTTTCTGAGTACAGATTCCTTTGTATGATCAAATACTGTGGTAAGAATTCAGGAGTAAGTCTGGAATGTGGTATTCATCAGCCCTAGAATTTTCTACGTTTAATTTGAGGTTAGAAAGATGCCACCTTCAATATGTAATTATGTGGTTTATATATATGCACATAATCTTTTCCTAGATCAATGATCTTGTAAAAGAAGACATAATTCCATGTTGCCAAGCCCCATTAAGTATAATCTTTCTTATTTGAAGCCAAAGCACCAAATACAGCATCTGAATACCTTAAATATATACAGCAATGTCTTTAGACTGACATATAATACTATTAATCAACTTGCAATTTAGATTATTGGGGTTTTTTAAACAAACAAACAAAAAAGTCAAAACACCTGAATTACCTGTTTTGTTTTTTTTTTTTTAAGATACATGAAAGTAGTAGATTAAGTTTTGATTTCTTCCAGGATATGTTTTATATCACGAAAGATTTTTTAAAAGCAAGATAAATAGTTACTGAAACAAATGTAAATTTTCCACCACAGTATCAGATATGTTATTAGAAACCTAAACCAGAAAAATATCAAATAAGAAAATATTCCAGGAACAAAAGAAAGAGTGTAATCTTCAGTGTTTGTGTAAATACCTTTAACAAGGCCCTTTAAAAGTCTCCCATTATGACATCAAACACAGAAGTTCTCAGAACTATGAGTCCCCAAAGAAATCTTCACCATGCTATATATGTACCGAAGAACATGTGTGCCCATTTAGAAATTACATTCAATTACACTGAATTCTCCTTGCTTTGTTATGAAAACACTGCTCAGCTGCGTAGATAACGACTTCTTGAAAGTACCTGCAAAGGGAAATAACACAACTGAAACTGATCTGCTCTGACTCCCCAAAAGGTTCTGGTTTTTTTTCAACCAACTAAAACTTCCCAACTATGCATTCCTGGGAAAGTGACTAGAAAAGGAGTCAATGTCAGCCTAACCTAAGTGAATTTGGTTTGAATTTGGTTTGGTTGACTGGGAAAATACTTTTTCTATTTTCTCCCCTCATTTTCACTTTTCTGAGATTTTCTTTTTTCTAAGGCTTTACTTTTCTGACATAGAAGGTTTATAGGAAGTTTGGCATCTCATTCTTTTTTTGCTCACTTTTTTTTTTTACAGGCAGAGGAAACAGCACAAGAAAAACTATTCTTTGTAATTTCTCTATGGAAATCCTCTAAACCTAAAATTTCCATATCCAGTCTACATTCCAGTCTACCTGTCCAATACAGCACTGGTGAATGGACAGCAGAGGGCACCTAATCAACAGGAACACTAAAACCCCCCTGTACAACGTGCATTTTGTACAACAGCCAGCATCAGAATTAAAAGAGCCTGAGTGAAGGAGGCTTTGAGTGGTGCTTGGTTACCTCCACAAGGTGGTAGAGGTCTCTGAAATTATGTTATTTTACTTTATTTCTTCATGAAATTATATGGAGATACACCCTATAAAAGGCTTTCCCAGGGGAAATGTTGCATGTTAGGAAATGACTTCAGGTGAGACACTGGGAGAGCAGCTAATGTCTCATCCTGAGGAAGATGTAAAAATTAAGTAGGAAAAATTACTCTGTATTGTGCTGCTGAAACTTTTATTCAATGCTAAAACTACTTTATATATAGATATATATGTCAGATATAGATACATATATCATAATATGTCAGATATAGACATACATATCATAATATAACCAACCAATCAGAAGTGAGAAAAACGAGATAAGCTAGTGAGTGTGAAATAAATTTGGTCCAAGATAGCTTTGACTGCCTTTCTACTTTAAAGAAAATAAAAATAAAAATCAACATATTTGCCTTTATTTTTAAGAAACCATGGTGTTCAGTCTGAGGGGAAGACAGCATTGTTTTATTCTTACCAATCTGTGTTAAGTAACAGCATGATCTGCTGCAGTGCATGTTCTGGAGTAGCCTGGAGTTAGGCTGTGTGGAAATAAATCCTTATTTATTTATGGCTAAATTCAGTTGCATTCACTTGTTTAAACAGACTGTTATGGAATATACTGGAGCTAGAAAGGTATTACTAATTGCTCAAGGTTAATTTAAATGTATTTAATGCCCTCTTCTTATAGGACTATGCTTAATTCAATTGAAAGCCTAGACAACTTTTTTTTAGCCCAGTTGTTAATGTGAATCACAAATGCTGGAAATATGTTACCACATACATAATGCACTCTTAATGTTCCTTTTCTATATGAGTCTCAAGTTCAAAAGAGGGGGGGACTGGTGTGCAGACACAATATGCTACCTCTTGGAATTTTTGATTCAGGTTGACTTTAAAGCAATGAGCCTGGGAAGGTTTGACAAGTTAATAGCCACACTGACAGCAGTTCTTTCAAATGCTTTGGGATGGCTACTGTTTCTACCACGACGGCCACAGAGCTTTCTAGGGTAATTCCTCACTGAGGTCTTGATGTGTCAAGAACAGAACAGCTCAAACAATTAACTGAGCATCCCACTCTCTTGTAATTAAACAGTGGCAGTAAATTCCCCTATACAGAAAAATTCTTTGAGATTTTTTTTATGTGACATGAACAGATTCAAAATATTTCCAAGGTTTCTTGAAAAAACAGTCTGTCTGACACTACTATCAGCAATTGGTAGTACTTCACTATGAACTTTCACCTTTACCTCTTGGTTATATGGGCTGTGCATCCTCTTCACCCCCAGAGGCCACAGAAAGAAAAGAGACAGGGCAAATGCAGGGTACAGATGTCTCATGTCAAGTCCAGCTATGTCAGCTGTCTTCACTATTTTATGTTATTGAGGATGGGTTGAGTCCACCATATCATCTGTTTAATCTGTTGTCTGGTTCCAGTCAATTCACTTCTGCACTGAATAACAGCTAATCTGATTTGGCAAAGTTTCCCTATTCTATTTTTTCCCTATTCTATTTTTTTATTTCCCTATTCTATTCCCTATATCTCTATTGCTATTTGTCATCTTCCCCCAATATCAGAAAATTTCAAATTATTTTGGTAATTAAAATTGAGTGGCATGAGCAAGCCCCTCAGGATACAAACTATTAACTAGAAGAAATAAAAGGTAAGTCTTCCTTGAATTTAAGCCACGTGTCTCCTGAAGGTCCCAAATGTAAGGAATGCATAATCTGTATTTTAAGCTCATCACCATTAGGACAAGTAGAGGTTTCTGCCATATCAGCTCTTTTGTCACTGTGGTTTAAAAGAGAAAGATGGTCAAGTCTCTGAGCCATCATCCCATTTCTAACCTACTTCTCTGTCTTAATATTTTTAGCAGCTCAGTGAAACAAAAGCCTTGAAGATATACAAAAGAGTACCTAGAAATAATGCCTCAGACCTCCTTGGTTTGTCAGTCTAGGAACAGATTTGAATGCTGAAAAGATGGGGGATCAAAACTTCTCATATAGTTATTCTATTAAATAGTGGCAGCATGCCCTGGGAGCCCTTGTTCTAAAAACAAAAAGCATCACCAGTGTTACAAAAATGCATACAAAATTAGGAATTGCTTCAAATATTTTACTAGGTTACCTTTTAAATTCAGAATTACTACCATTCATTAGTCCAGTGTCTTAACAGTCACAGCCACAGATGAAGGTACAGCTGATCTAAATTTTATATTAGCATTGATTAAAAAGATCCCTAGCCAAAACACTCACAGTCTAAATACAATTTATAATAGGCAAATACAGATACCTGGTGGAAAGCTAAGAAACAATAAGACAGCATCAGGCAGCAGGAGCAACTGTAGAAAAAAAAATTACAGTGTTTGCACCAGTTACAGAATCACAGGATCATAGAATTGTTGGAGTTGGAAAGGACTTCTAGAGATCATCTAGTCCAAGAGCCCCAACCAAAGCAGGTTTGCCTAGAGCACATTACACAGGCTTGCATGCAGGCAGGTTTTGAATATCTCCAGGGAAGGAGACTCCACAATCTCCATGGGCAGCCTGTTCCAGGGCTTCATCACCCTCAATTTTGAAAGATGCTACTTCCAAGCAAAAATTGACTCTGTTAATCAAGCATTTTGTTATTGTTAATATGTTATTACTGTTAGTGTTGATATTTATTTCATTCTTTATCTTCCTTCAGAGTTTGAAAAATACCCTCCCAACTTGCCCATGGTTAACAGTGAGCTGAGGAGCAAATGAGCCTCCTATTAGCTGCAGAATTTAAATTTTCATTTAACAAGAGGAAAAGTTTATGGCACATTTGCACATGAGAACATAGTTGTGAAAGGAAACCAGTGGACTTCATCTTTGCCCTGATGTGACTCATTTAATGCAACACCAGAGCTAACAGAAATGAGTGCAATAGATTCCCATATTCACTGAGGATGTTGTGAGCTGACTGGGTCACTGTGATTCAGACAGGAATCAGGTATTGCTGTGCTCCTCTACTGAACTTTTCTATGGCACTTTCTAGGAAATACACCTGAGATAATAACAGGAAAAAATAGCATCAAAATGGACTGATTTTTCCTAGGGTACAGGTGCCACAAAGCATACAGAAGAACATGCATGACAACAGAGCCCTTACCATTAAAAGCTGGAATTAATTGTACCATTAACTGGAAAGATACTTCACCAGCTGGACACATCAAGAAAAAAGGAGTCTTCAAATGCATGTACACACAAGCCAAATGTAGTTATGAATTGTCTGGAAGCTAACAGAGGTCCCTTCATGAATGCTGTCCTGCCTTCTGGCAAGAAAATCACCCCTTTCCATTTTCTCCTTAGTAAAGACAGGATGGAGCATTAGGCAGGTTCCCACTGCAAAGCTGCCGGGGTACTCAATTATCCTTCACCTTTCTTTTTATTGTTTGTTTGTTTTAAATACATGTCTGGTTTAATTGTTCAGATGGTAGGACATCTGGTACAGTTTTTAGGCCCTGCTTTAAATTTATGTACATCTAGTACACAGGCTTGTTTTACCATAGGAATTTTCTGCCTCCCACACTTTTCTTTCTAATTGGAACTGTGTAAATCATAGGCTGCCAGTGCTATATAAATCATCTATAGTATGTCTGCTAGTCATTTAAATAACAAATTGGAACTTCTTCTTATTGTTACACGCTGGCCATAATAAGTTATACACACATGGGAAGTTCACAGGCTTGATGTTTTCTATTAGCTTAGTTTATGAAGCATATTAAGAGGTCCTAACAAGACAGAGAACAAGAAGAAACCCTCCCAGTGCTGCTGTAACATGAGCACTGGTTTACATACTGTAAGATCTCAGGACACTTAAGGCATAAGCTTCACAATATGTTGTGTGGCAGCTCTAGTATATGTTCCAAACATAGTACTCCCCAGGTTCAGTTGCTGAACATCAGATAATGGAAGACACTAAATTAATTAGAAAAGAGAGTGACCTAGCTCCTAGATCTGTCACTGACTTGTCATGTGCCTTGGAGCAAGCCACTCCCCACAGCTGGGCTTCAGCTCTCTCCCCTTTGTCTGAGTGGTCTATGTGAAAACAAATCCCTCACTCTGGAGGAGAGGTGCACTACGGCCAAGCAGTGTTGAAAAGCAATAGAGACCCAATTGGAAACAGGGCCATTAGATACCCCTGTGTACCCCAGTCACTTCCCTATTATATCACAAATAAGATTTGTATCAAAAGGACTTAATAAAAAAAGATAGTAATAAATTTGTTTGCGTCAGCTGATCTCATGTAGTTTAAATATTTGCATAAAAAAGATCATAATAAATTGAGTTGTGTCAGCTGATCTCATGTAGTTTAAATATTAGCACATCCAGAATTAAGAAGAAAATAAACCTATTCTTTTCACATGCCATTTATTTTTTTAAATGATACTTCAGTTCTGAATTTTAGTTCTTATCATTCTTTTGACTATATATTAATGATCTGAAAAGTGTGGCATAAAGCTTTGGCATATTTTTCATTAATGAAAAATAAGTATAGAGTAGGCCACATTACCTTTAGCAGGGGAATTTCTTCAGTGTAGGTGCATGACTTAATAAAAGACCTAAAGGCTTTCTTTGCTAATTCTTCATTCAGGGATTCTTAAGAGTTTGCAGAGCTGTTTTTAAAACAAAAAGTTGACCTAGTCCTTATGTGGGAAATAAAACCCACTCAGAGAGTCCTTAGCCTCAAAACCACTGCTCTCTCACTTAGCTTCTTTGGCTCCACCTGCCAGAAAAGAGAAGCAGGAAAAGGATGCTGGCCCCAGCGCTGCATATATTCACCCACACTTCCTAGTTAGTCTGGTGGTGGGCAGTTTTGGGTTGTGCCAAACAGTTTTTTCCCAGCCCCTAGGCTTGACTCATGGGTTAGCAAGGGCCAGGGAACTCCTTCAAGCACTGTGGATGTAGCTAGTCTGTCTGGAGAAGTGGAAAGCCACAGTGGGCCAGCAGCCCTCTGGGCAGACACCCATCTCTAGCTATAACACAGGCTGCTGCAGAGAACTGTGGGATCACTCCCTGCATTGACACAGCCTGAAAGAGGACAGCTGCACAAACATTTAAAGGGCAGGCTTAAGTATGCCAATCCCCCAAAATTTAGTCCTTTCTATCCACATTGCTAGCTGGCTGTGGTTCAAAATAGCTCAGTTTAGGATATCTGCACTGAGAGCTCAGCACTGCCAGTGCCCAGACTGTGGTGACTGCACAGATTGGGTTCATATGAAAGGCAACTAGTAAGATTTTAAGTTTTCTTATTAAGAAGTGCTTCAGATCCCAAACCTGCTCTTAGGTTGGTAGCCTATGAAAACTGCAGTGCTCACAAGAGCATGGTTTAGAGCTCACTCTTAATGGAATCATTGATTTACATATACTGAAAATCAAGCCATTTTTGTGGATGTAATTTTAGACTGGAGGAGAAATTGAGCATGGCACCCAATGAGGTATTTAGAATAATCAAATAGTGCTACACAGTATCAAGCCTATTACTAAAAGAAAGGACCTTACTGTGAGACAGCTCTTGGGTCAGCCTGCTAAGTCAATTTCAGGCTAGAGTAGTAACAAAAAGAATCAGAAATTATTCTAGGGACTGCACTAGTCTCTTTCATTACCAAAGCTTTGTGTGCTTGGATCTTATTATGCAGGGACTTCACACTTATTGCAGAATGACTTGGGAAAAGTGGCTACTGTAACTTCCATCCTGGCATTTCCAGGTGGCTCAGGAAGAGCTTTCTTTAGCTGAGGGAAAGAATTTGGAGTCTCAGCTTCCTGCACAGGTAAACTTTTCAGCTCAAAAGTCATGATGGATAGTCCTAACTTGGACACAGCATTTCCCACTTTCTCCTGTGACACCTGAACAACTCTGTGCATGCTGAAGCAGAAAGATCAGCACAGGGAACACAACCATCCTTTGTCAGGGGGGTAAGCACATCATCTACCACACCAGCTCCACTTCGTTTAAGGGGAAGCAGAAGGGTGTAAATCTCATATCATCCAGCTGAGAAGAGCACTCGATTAGTTCCTACTTCCCTCCCAAAATTCAGAGCCTAAAGGATGAAAAAGTTAAAAAGGCCCTAAGCCACAATACACGTTTCTTTCCTTCTCTTCTCCCTCTGCCTCCCAGGCTGCTGCCCAGCCCCCTGTGGGCAGAGCTGGGTGTGTCCCTGCTGCCCACTCACCCTCTCTGATCCGACACAGTTTTTCCCATGCATTGCCCGGGGAAAGAAGGGGTTAGGGCAGGCAGGTGGCTCTGCTTTTACCTGCTCTGGTCCCAGTTAGCAGCAAAAAGGACAAGGATCTTCCTGCCGTAGTGGTCCAGGTTGGCCAACCCACCGGGGAAGCCATCCTTCAGCGCCTGCTTGATGCCCGGGTCTGTGGCCTTGAAGCTCTTGAACATGTCCAGGTTCTGCTGGCGATATTCAAAGTATTGGGCCAGGAGGCGAAATGCCTCGAAGTGCTGAAACTTCCTGGCCCGCAGGAACCGCAGGATGAAGGCATCGTCGGTGCGGAGGAAGCCAATGTCCGGCCGGGTGATGACCATGTCCCGCACCTCCTGGATGTCCTGGTGCAAGGTGTCGGGGTTCTCGTTCAGCTCCAGACGGGCTTTCTCCAGAGTCTCCGGGGAGAGACCTGCCTGCAAGTGAGTCATGGCGCTGCTCCCCTCCTCCTCCCCGCCTCTACTGCCTGCGCTCCTCAGCCTCCTGGCCGCTTGTCCCCCGCAGTCGGGATGCCTCGGCACGGCTGGTACCGCTCCCCTGCCCCGCTGGGCGCCGCCGCCTCTGCCAGTCCGGCCGCCGAGAAGCGAGCGGCTCCCAAGCAGCAGCCAGGTCCCGGGGGGGCGGCTGGCACCGAGACTGCCCCCGGGCTGCTGGCGAAGCCGCGTTATCTCTCTGACATAGCGCCCTCCCCGCCGCGGGGTCCGACGCACCGCATCATCCCCGCAGCCGGTCCGCGGAAGCGACGAAAGCCGCCAGTAGCGGGGCTGCGGGATGCCGGCTGCCTCTCGCTCGCTTCCTCCGGTGCCGGTGGCGGTGCCGGTGCGGATCTGAGGCCGGGCTGCAGCAGCAGCAGCGAGGCGCCTGCCTGGCCTTTAAGCAGGGCGAGAGGTGCCCGTGGGCGCTCCCCCGGCCCGGGGCTGGCTGGGGGGCTGCACTCCCAAGAGCAGCACCATTTACGTAAGATCAGCGCTCGCCCCGCTTCAGAAGCGTCTCCCCGGATTTGCGGGAGGGTTAAAAAAAAAAAAAAAAATCCAAAACAAAACAACAACAAAAAAACCCCACCAAACTGGGAAAAAAAAACAAAACAAAAACAAAAACAAACCCAAAAAAGCCCTAAACCAAAAAAACAACGAGAAGAAGCCGATCCGCAGGTACTTCGTCGCTACCGATAAAGAGCCTCCGGCTCGCCGAAAAGACAAACACAGCCTCGGCCTTGAGGATGCTCGTCCCCCTCCTGCTCCCTCCTCCGCTCCCCGCCCCGGCTCCCAGATGGCACCAGCCGGCGCGGAGCTGCCTGCTGCGCGGCCCCGCCTTGCACACGCACACGCACACGCACCCTCCCAGGCGCGCACCCGCCCGAGAGCGCAGCGACACCTGCCCTCCGCCGCGGGCTCCGAAACCGCGACGCGGGAGCCGCCCCCGCGGGGGTTCGGGGAGAGGCGGTGGCGGAGGCAGCGCACTCGCGGCCGTGCTCCGCTCTCCCCCGCAGCGCAGCACCGGGACCGGAGGGAGGAGGGGGGGATGTTGCGGCGGCACCGCAGATCCCCGCGGCCGGGGAGGGGGCGTTGAGCAGAACCGCGGCCGCTTGCTCCGGGGCGCGCTGAACAAGATGGTGGTTGCCCGGTGGCGAGGGGCGGAGGTGGGCAGTGGCCGGGGGAGGCTACGGGGGGGACTCTTGTGAACCCCCGCTGAGCATCCTGCGGGAGTCACACCAACGGTGCGTGTGAATCTCGGGGTGATGGCAGAGGAGAGGCGTTGTTCACCCAGTGATGGCTTTACCTAAAATTCTCTTTTGACTGATTTTCTTCACATGAAACATTGTGAGCTTAAAAAACGGGGAATAAAATAAAGCAACCCTCTTTTTCTGGCTCGTGCTGGAGGCAGCGTGTCTTAAATTGCATTATTATTACACAGGGCAAAAATACGTTGATTCTGTGGAAAGATGCCCTTTTTTTCACACAGGAAAGTTTGATGATGAAGTCTGTTTTCAGGAAAGGTTCCCACTGAAGAACATCTCCCATTTGTCTGCAGGACTGGACCTTTCCGATGCAAATATGCCTGAAAATCAAGCTTAAGGAAAGATACAGGGCAAACCAAACATGAAATAAAGAGGAAAGCCCTAGGGAAAGCCTCATCCTTCCTATAGGAGACGGAGCTCTCCGATACTGCCAGTGCTGGGCTTCTTTCCCAAGATGACATAGCCAGAGAACAGTCTGAATTATTGACAATTCAGTGAGATCACTGATCCATATGGAGGGTGTATGTAGAGAATACACCAGCAAGAAGCATAGTAAGTGTAGTATGTGCTCTCAGGCAAATAAAGATGCTCATAAAAGTATTTAAATGATAGCATGCATTTTCTGCAGGCCATTATCAAGATGGAACAGATTTCCTTGGCTGCAGGAGGGAGCCCTCAGCAGTGAACCTGTTCCGAGCACAAATCTATGCAGCAAGCATAGATTTAGTGGTAGTCAGGTGGCAAAATTGTCATTATTCTGGGGGTTAAAGAGAGTTTTGGGGTTTTATAAGGTTTTGCAATTCTTCACCAGATCCCTTCCTTGCAACAAGTATGGGTCAAATTTTACCTGTATCTTCATAGCTGCCAGACCTCAAAATATCTGCATTGTGGATGATTAGAAGAGCAGACAGAAAGACTAGTCCTTCATGAGCAGGGTGCCAGACTTCCAGTGACCTAGCTGAAGGCAGGAACTGTTGGAAGGACCAGTCTGGTACTGCCTAATCATCATGGGCCAGCTTTATTCCATCTGAATTTCAATATGTGCTTTGAGATGCCTCACATGAGAGAAAGATGTACTGTCTACCTAAGGACTGAATCACTCCAGAAATGCTTATTTCTCCTTGCCTGATAAAATGCCTTTGAATTAGCCCTCTTGCAAACATGTGATTCATTTGGGTTGAGAACTTTTTCTTTGAGCAGTTGCTGCTCCAGAAATGGAATCAAAGTCGTTGACTCACCATCCCTAGAGGTGACTTAAAAGTTTTGTAGACATGGCACTTAGGGACATGATTTAGTGATGGACTTGTCAGTGCTGAGTTAATGGCTAGACTCTATCTTAAAGGCCTTTTCCATCTTAAATGATTCTATATTTTTATTATATAGTTTGTGCTTTTTTATTATTATTTGCTATTGTTCTTAAATATTCATTTTAATTTGCTCTTGCTATCTTCCTCTATATTACTTCTATATTCCTCAGCACAGACCCTTGAGAATAGCTGTTTCCATCACCCCATAGAAAACAACAACGAAGCTTTTCCTGACATCATTTTCCTTTTCTGATTTTCAGATTTCTCAAAGCCCCATCCAACCTGGCCTTGAACACTTACAGGAATGGAGCATCCACAACTTCTCTGGACAATCTGTTAAAATAGTGAATAATTTCTTCCTTATGCCTAATCTAATCTAATCTAATCTAATCTGCCTTTCCTCTTCCAGTTTAAAGCCCCTACCCCTTGTCCTGTCACTACATACCCTTGTAAAAAATCCCTCTCCAGCTTTCTTGTATGCCTCCTTTAGGTACTGGAAGGATCAAAATGCACTTATCATGAGGGATATCATTCACACACCTCTTTCCTGAACAGAATAGATTTAGGAGGGCACTGTGAAAAGTGTATACAGCAAAGCAGCCTGAAGGTAGAGTAGGTCAAAGGACAAGATTTTGCTCCTATTCTAACCAAGTCACAGATGGGGCTTATTATGACAATTATTTTTTTTCAGTATTTTGAGATCTTGCATGTAAATACAGGAATGATTTTTTTTTTTAATATAAATAACCTTGTAGAAGTATTATATATAAAAAAAAAAAGCTTAGTTTTACAAGCAGATTTATCAAACCATTTAAATAGTATAATGAAGAAATATGTGTTTTCCAGTATGTCATCCTACCTCAGTCATGAGGGGGAAAATGGAACCACTAACGCAGTTAGATGCAACATAGTGATGGCACAGTGTAATTTATTTATTGTGCACATGCACTTTTCCCTCTATAAAACAGTAGGGGTGCCTGACTAAATCCATTATGTAAATCTCAGCATGTTTTTACTTGCACTTGCAAACTATTATTTTTCTTTGATGCTTTTATAGTCACTTTTGCCTGAACTTCATACAATTATAATCCAAGCATCCTGCAATCCTATAAGCACTACAGTTAAGCACCTGATTTGAAATAAAAATAAAACACAAATAAGACACAAAGATGTTTGTGTAGGTGTTTGTTATCAGAGATGTTATTTCACACTGAGAATGAAATTGTTTAAAATCATCAATAGACCAGGGCATTCAGGAATGAAAAAAGGAATACAGGACTAAAGCTAAACCAAATATATAAATACAAGTGGTGGATAAGAAATAACTGTATTAAAAGCAGTGTTGTTACCTTACTTTCTCTGGAGTGGTTTAAGATTCTAAACAGTTCTTGCTGTTGTCTTTGACTTACATTGTCCTCAGCATTCTGCTCTGGATATTCCTTCAGGACCAATCTGCATCTAGGATCAAATGTCCAAGAGAGTTTGCCTTATTTATATGTGATGTAGTTGAAGACATTAGAAATATGTTTGAAAATACATATAACAACAAATATATGCTCACATCCATTCCTCTGCAGTAGTATTTATGTAGGTGCATATAGTTAAAGATTTTGAAAAGGGTTAAATATCTTTGTGAAAAAGCATCTAAATCACACCTGAATCAAATGCTGCTAAATTCAAAGTTTAGGTCCTATTTTCAGAAGCAATTTAGACACTTTATTTAAGCATTTTAGGGAATAAGAGCAAGTGTAGATGGTCAGATCAAGCATCTTTATAGGTTCATAGTGTGCCTCTTACAGTGGTTTAACATGAAAGCCCAAGAAACAGCATCATTTATTGTTAGACTCCTGGACTCCTAGAATATTTTCTTCAATGTGAGTTAAACTTTGAAGTTACTCATTTACCACAGTGCTGCAACTTCACAAGTTCCCATATGACAGCTGAGACTTAGCCACTGATTCAACAAGAATGATCTTGTTTCACTGCAAGTGACTGATAAAACCTCTCACTTTAAACTTCAGTGGAAGCCACATGAGGTTGAGGATTTGCCTCAGATGTAATTCTGTAACTACCTGACTTACAGGAATGCAGTCGTGTCTGAGCATCATGGTGATCTTTACATCAGCATATTAGTAGAAAATGTCAAGATGCTTGACCTAGAAAGTTCCATTATATCTGAAACAAGGGAACTTCTAGAATTGAGCTCTGTTGGAAATCTGTCTGCAACTTCAGAGGCAGATTAACTCAAAAAACAGCTTCTGAGCAAACTAGTCATCTGTCTTTTATTCATCATCATAGGTCTCTAACAGCATAATGAAAAATAATCTTACAGTAGACAAAGGATGGCATCAGGCTCTAATCAGAGAAACATTTCAGTATGACAGTCCTACTCACAGAATCATGAAAAATAAAACTGGGAGGGATTTTAAGAGATTGCCTAGTTTATCTCTACCACATCCTGATGGATGATTGTCTGAGTGGCATTTAAACACCTCTAACAGCAGATACTCCACAGCTTCTCTAGACAGTCTGTCCCAGAGCTTCAGTATCCATGCAGTACATTTTTCCCAATGTCCATCTTATCTATCACTTGCTGCAATTTAGTCCATTGGTTTTTATCTTATCTACTGTAGACTGACAGAATAATTTATTTCTTTATTTGGAGACTGGTATAAAGTCTCAGGTAAAATCTGTCTTCCTTATATTTTTTTCTTGGCTGTACACTCTCTGTTCCTTCAGTCTGTGGTATTTAAAACTTTGCAGACATACAGTATGAAAGAATGGATCTGAGCAGGGCATTAGCACCATAGGCACAGTATTTTAATATACTTTCCTTTTCTATTTACATGAGATCTCTACGTGCCATTTTTACTGTTGAAATAGACAATCTTCCAGAGATGAAATTCTAAGTTCAAATCATTATCTATGATTTAGAAAAATCAGAATTCACAAACAGATAATACACAGAAATAAAAATTTCTCCCAGCATTAGTGCCAACAAAAAATGTCTTACCAGCTGTATCAATAAAAAATAATAAAAAAAACCCAACCAATGAAACAAATTAAACAACCCACCCAAATTGGAGCAACTGAAGGACTCTATCAATCAAGTTCAATCATTTATTTTGTGTAAGTAAAAATGTATCTGGAAATGTAATGCAGTTCATTGTTGCATTAATACTGCATTAACTGGGAGCAAAGCAATCAGACATATTTTACTGCTATAAGAATTTGCATATCAGAGATATGTAGGAAATAAAAGATAATGAATTCATAACTGAGCCAATAGTTTCAGTAAGCTTAGTCAAATGATGAGTTAGGACATTAAACATTCCTAAATTCCCATACAGAATTAATAGAGAAAGCTAAAGAATGCTAAGTTTGGAATAAAAGCTCATTTTATTAAAAATGGATGAATGTAGTCATGGAACAAAATTATTCATTAAATCATTTTTAATGCAAGTATAAGACAGACGTGTTAGTTTGAAAAGCTCGCAGTGATGATCTCTGCCTTGGATTTCTTGAAGTCAATATCCAAACTTCCATATCTCAGTAGAAGGTAAATCACTTTTGTCCTTGACCACAATAGCAGCACATGCAGAAGTTGGATGAAAGATACGTAGAATGAGGAATCTCAGTTGTTTTATGGTTGTGGCATCACCTATGCCAGAATAACTGATAACTTCACAGCATTGGAAACCAGATAATATTTGGTTTGGCTAAAATAAAGGTGCTTGTGACTTCAGTAAGCCTCGTTGACTTTACAGCTCAGGAAGCAGAACACCAATCTTTTATAGAATAAATTGCATCTTTCATGTGACTGGAAAGACTGCAGTGTTTTGTTTCATAAAGACTGGCCTTCTGTTGCTGAGAAGTCCAGCCCTTGCAAAGTTTTCTGTGCCTTTTTACTCTTGCTGACTTATATTTCTGCCTGTCTGTGTGTCTTTCTAACTATTTATCATTTTGTACCAAGCAAGCAAACATTTCCTATTTGAACTATTCCACCCTGTCTTCAAGCTCTCATTTCCTGATATTTCCTACTTTGTCTACATGGTCAGGTAACTCTATACTTCTTCACTGGAAATCTGTTTTACTCATAGTGTGACATGGATGCTTGCTGGTGCACACAGCATTATCTCTACATGTGTCACTTTGAATCACATCATTTTACTTGATAAGGCACACAGGAGTTTGTTCTCTTTAACATAGCAGCTCATCTAGGATACTTTCTGCATTATAATGTGGTTTCATAGGAGGTTTTTACTGTGGTATTAGTCTCAATGTTTTTTGGGGAAGCTTAATTCACATCATGCTCACTGCAGCAGGGATATATGCGACTCTGACAATTTCAGGCTGGATGCAATGTCTGATATTAACCCTAGAATAGCACCACACCATTTCTGGCAGTGTTTTATCCCCATATCCAGACACAGTAACAAATCTTTAATTGTTGACTTGGTTACAGTCACTGATCACTTCACTTGGCACAACCTGCAGGAGAACTCTTCATGAACATTCATGTCACCATCCACACATGGCAGGCATAATTCCACCTGCTTTCTGCAAAAGACAATTATTTTCATTTTGCAACTATATAGTACTCTCCTGAAATTTTCCCTGAAATATCCATTCTGATCTTATGATTTATATGTTTTTGAATGACTGATCTTGTGAATTTGGCTTGATTCTGTCAGTCACTTTGAAATATCAGAAATTGCCTGAAAGCAAAGCAATTGAATAAAGCTGAAGTCAGCCTGTTCTCCTAAGGCAGCATTTTCAGCTTGTTTGGCAAAATGTGCTTGTATTTCATCACAGCTCAAATACTTAAGTGGCAAGATAATGTAACTAACATGAGGCTATGTTTGGTGATACAATTTCAATAGGATTTTTCAGTTTTCTCCTTTATTTGAAAACTTGGCACATCATCCATATATTTTGTGGTTTCTCTTTGGAGAATATCATGAAGCTTAAAGAAGCTTGCTGCCTCTTTAAGTTTGTCTCTAGCCTTCTTTTTTTCAGTTAAAGATTTCAGACTGAGAGCTTCATTTGTTTAATAAGTCAAAACCAAATGGCACCCAAAAGCTATCAAGTAGAAAAACTGCCTTATGCTGTAACTCGTTTTAAAATAAATGGAGCCAATGAAAGTCATTAAACTATAATGGGCAGAAAGGTGAACTTATTTACTAAACTTAAAACATGGAGATCTCACTGTCATGTTGTTTTACAGACAGTAATGGTAGCCAGCAACAGAAGTTCAATTTTCTGTGGAAACAGCTCAATGATAACAAATGTAGGCACACTTGGTTTTGGAAATTCTGCCACTGCTGCAGGTGATTTGATTTTAGAACCTTAGAAATGCTAAGTTTAACCTTCACTCATTCACTTAGGATTTAATGCAGCTGCCAAAGGACTGGCATTTAAAGTCTTTTGAGATTACCTTCAGTAACTGCAGATGATTTTCAGCAGCTGCTCTGGAAGGCATGGTTCACCAGAAGCTTTTGTGTTCCACCTGCCAGTTCTATGTAGGTGCCATTGGTATCTCGGGGAATCTCAAATGGTGATGGATCTGCCTTTGGAAGAATTAAGGTGTATTAAATCATAGCAGTGTAGGACTGCATGTTTACTTTCAGTCCAGCTTAAATATTTAGCTGGTTTTGGCTCTTACACTGGAGCTATAAGTCAAAAAGGACACTTAAACTTGATCTGTTAATTAGAGAGGCAAGCAGGTGCCTTCAGTTTTGCCTAAGTCTGAGGTCCATTTATCACCAAGAAACTCAAAGAAGGAAAGTGTAAAATAACATGGCTGTTGAACACTGTTCATAAACTTTTCTGAGATCTTTCTAGGCACTGTTTGATTGACACTAGGTGCCAAAGAATCATAGGTTGCAACAACCACCAAAGAATCATAGGTTGCATGTCTAACCTCCCCACTCCTCAATGACATTACACAGAAGACAGGAGCAAGGGAAGAGCTGAGGCACACACTGAGGCACACAGAAACATTTGCAGCAACAAAATGAACCCTGCTTGTTGAACATAGCCAACTCAAGGAGAAACCACAATATCCAAAGTTGTTCTTGGTGGCTGAGAACTCATTCGTCTGGACAGATAAGCTTTCAAACAGCTGAGAATATCAGAGAACTGAGCATATGAACTGCATTTGACCACTCTCTTATATAGCCAAAAGATGTTCCAAACCCCTTTTCACCTAAGTACTTTTGAACACAGTCATTCTCTATTGACATTTAGGTCTCAGGTTGTTTCAGTGAATTAATCCTAATGAGGTGATAGCACCAAACCTGTAATGAAGTAACTTGTTTTACACATTAGTTCAAGGAAAATGTCATGCAGACATAAGTCTTCATCCACAAAGTCAGGGGGAAATTTCTTACTGTCCTTGAAAAGTAAGGGAATTCACTCAGCTCTCAAACTTCTGTAAGAATAATTCTTGCAAGACAGAAGGCCAGCTTAGACTAACACAGCAGTTAAAAATATGTGGATCTATAAAGTATAATGTTCATGAAAAGGATAACTGCCTTACTGTTACTAGTGAAATAAAAAGAATTAATGGTATACCACAGTGATGACTAAAAAACATACTGCCAAGGAATTGGTAAAATTCAGAGAAAGGTAGAACCTAAATCATGAGATGAGATTCATGTGTTCTCAAAGTCTGAATTTTATCAGAAGGTCACAAAAAATGCATCTGAATGTATAGAAAATGCTACCAGTGAAGCAGCAGGTGTACTTTCACAGGTTCTCTGCCTTTCAACACTTAAAAATGAGCATTATATCTTGTAAAAAGGCACTCTTCTTATTGGACAAAAGGCATTTGATATTCCAGCACCACAAAGTGTTTTGAACTTCTCAAGTCAGAATACCGTCAGGTTTTAAATCAATTAGGACCACATGGTATGAGCCCAGGATATGCCCGTGCCTGTTGTAAGAGAATTTTGCAAAATGATTTCTGAAAGCACATTTGGCATTAGCAGTTCCTCTGACTTTCATCAAATGGCTTCATAGTCTGTGGCAGAGAGGTAAATTTTAGATCAGCAGAAAAGGATCTGGCTTCTGAACTGCCACAAATGTTAATGAGAATCTTTTTGGCTAAACTGCTTCCCACAAATTTGGAAGTTTACATTTAAAGGTCAGAGGGTTGCCATGGCATTTGAAGACAATGAAATATATTCTCAGGGCACTATTTATTCTGACAAAGAAGATCTACTTGTTGAGACTCAAAAGTCCTCCCAGTTATATTTATTTTGATTTATAAAGAGCAGAAAATTACACCAGCTGTTAAAATAGCAGAATCCAGCCAGATTCTCTTGCACTTTACCCTGGACATAACTACAAAAGCAAACAAAGACTGTATCAGAAATGAGTGATTCAGAAGTATTTCTAATCTTCCAAGTTTGGGTGAGGTACACGTGTAGTTTATAACAAATATCTACCTGCCATGTTCATTTCTACCATGAAGCAATGGCAAAACCAACATATAAAGCCCAGACACCCATGCACACCTTCATGCTATGACATACATATATGCAAACAAACAAACAACCTAAAATGGACACCACCTAAGCAGGTTTTGGGCATGTTTTTATAAAAAAAAAATTTGTTTTATCCTCCAAAACAGTGAGATACACTGTTGTAGGAAAAAAAATAAATAATAAGACTTGATGGACAAGTCTCTGTCCTCTCAAGAGCTGAGTGTCTTCTGTAACTTGAAATTCTATGTCCATTTATCTTGTTCTGAAGGATTTTTGAAAATTGGCTTCTGAAGAGTTGTGAGACATGTAATAGTTTACTCTTCAGATAAATAATTATTTTATGACAGTTAACTCCCATTTGGTGTCATTCAATTCACAGCAGTCCTCCTAAGATGAGCTAGCTGAGCCAAAAGGATTGGAACAAGAAATACAATAACATATTTTCTACGACTTTTTCCACAACATTATCTACAGATTCTGTCCAGGCACAGATTTAATGTTGTTTTCTTCAGACAGCTGCTGCAGCAAATTGGTTCTGTCTTTCACAACTGTTATGAAAAAGACTTATAAAAATATAATTCTCTTAATAGACACACTACCAACATCTGTATTTTATGGCCAGATGCCATATTAAAAATGGGAACATTTCCTGAAGAAGCAAGAAATAAAAGTAGATAATTGGATTTTCTTCTGCTTGTCAGGAACATACCACTCAACACCAGGCACTGAATGGAAAAGATACTTCTGCTTAGTAAATCATGGTAATTCAACAGCTGACCTAAAAGGTCATTTGACTGTGAACAATAGGTATCTGTTAAGGGTTTATCACTGCTCATGATTATATTATCAAAACCTTGCTTAGAAAAAGTCACAGATGCTTAACAGGAGCAAGCACCTCCTTCTGTTCCTTCTGGATTTACATGCAAGTAACTCCACTAAACTTAGAAGAATTACCCCTGCTTTATAGTAGTAGGAGATAAGAATCAAGCCAAAGATCTGTTCTTTAATTGCCCCATCTATTTCACAGGGCTATTTAAAACAAAATGTAAGAAAACCCAGTATGTTCTATTTGGGCATAAATACAGATTTAAGACAATCCAGAACATGGCCTTGTTGAAAACTGATACAAGGGAAGATGAGCTGCATTAACTGAATGTCTAAGATAATAAATGGTGGACAGTGCTGAAAATTATTCTTTCATTAGCCACATAAAGCACAAGCAGAAGAAATCTTGTTCTATCCACTTGCATTCTCCTTCTAAAGGAACAGATCCTTATGTTAAATTTTTGATATCTAAGCAATTCCAGGCTCAAAAATCAGTGTCCATTCTCCAATAAACTTGTAGTAAAGCTGGAGATGAGGAACTTTTTTTTTTTTTCTATTTGCATTGTGGTTATTTAAAAATAAACAAAATTTGTATTTCTTTGTAACAGTTGTGAGTGATTTTGTTCTTTTTTTCAGAAGGTTGTTTATTAAATGTGCTGCTTTCTTGTTTCATATTTCCTCTTATTCTTTTCCATATTTTAATTGTATACTTCTTTCTTCTTTTGTTTGTCCCTGTTTCTCACTCCATCCCTCTTTTTTTTTTTTCTTTTTTTTTTTTTTTTTCCCACCAGTTAAACTTGCAGGAAGCATAGGAAAAGAAGGAATGAAGGTGGAGGAAAATAAAAACAATGACAAAACAAAATGGAAAATAAGTACAAGCTAATGCATGAGACAATATTATAGTGTAACCTATATACTCTGAGGTCCTTTAACTCGTTTCTTTTTTTCTGTTTGTTGCTATAATAAGTATCATAACTATCAACTGCAAAGATTTGCAAGTGATGGATTAGAAAAAGACAGAAGACCTGGCATTCACTAACAGCTGACTAGGCTACAGGTCCCATTCCTTTCTTGGCAGCATATCCCACACCAAGCCTGCAACAGCATGCAAGAGGACTGCCAGCTTACAATTGTCATGACTGTGATAGCTATACTCAAGCCAGCAGATGCAAGGAAGTTTTCTGTCTCCTTAAGTCTCTGAGCATCAGCCTGAGTGGGTTGTGCCATCTGCATTCAGACTATACAGAACTCATGTACTCCAAACCTCTCCTTTCTAAAGTAACCAGTTACTTCATGAGATCTACTGCCAAGACTCGGCAAGGAATCTGACTCACTGCACTCCTTCCTTCTTTGTGCATTTGCCTGCAAAGATGTAAACTATTCAATTATTAAATAATACATAATAATAAATAATAAGCTAATGAATAACATTAAATACATTAAATTATTCCCACTGAAAAAGTGTGACTGCTACTGATTACTTAGTAAAGCTCCCATTGAAGAATGTGGTGGCCACTCCAGCCAGCTGCTGACTCCCAGAGTATGTGTTAGCTATTTTTACACAATAGGGACTGTGTTTTCCCCAGTTTTACTCTGATTTCGTATCTTCATCGCTGCAACTTATTTATATGACAAGTGAGAGTGAATTTTATTTGCCATTTAACTGTTGAAAATAAACATACAAATATTTGGTAAATTAAACTTGACCTTTCAAACCTGTGGAATATCATACTTCGTACTACAACTCCTTAGCATGCAAGCTCCAGCTACTGAAAATGTGTAAGCAGAAACAGCATCAGCCAAATTAACACAATACTTACATTAGAAAGTTAATATTTATCATCAGTTTGTTTATTAGCAGCTACAATTATTTCACTTGTTTTGTCTCTATGACATACCTGCATAGACAGCTGACATATCCACATCAGTATTTGTTTCAAATGACACTGAAGGCAAGTAACCATGACAGGAACTTTGAAATAAGTGGATACAGATGCAGAATGTCACCTTTCAACTTTTCTAAAGTGGAGAGTCTCCATTTTAAAACAAGAACTACTCAGAATGGGAAAAAATTCAAAGGGATATATTAACTAAATGCTTCAGTATGATGTTTTTATCAAAGTCAGTGGTTTATCTTTGCATAGTTACCCTTTTTTTTTCCACAGTGTGCTTATCTGTATTTCCTTTGAACATCAGTGCTTGGGCTTAATTGGCAGTATAACAGAATGATCAGGGTTAGTGATGTCAGTGTACGTTTTCTTCAAAAGAACTACATAAAGCACTATTGGATCAGGAACAGTAGAAATTACATCAGCAGTAACTGCAAAAAGCTGCCTTGTCACACATAAATTCTCATGCTTCTAGCCAGCTTTACTGAACTTGTGTTTCTAACACAAAACCAGAATGTCCCTTGTTGCCTCATTTTTACATGCTAGTGGAATGAGGGGGTTTATATTGATCCCTTACAAATGTGCATCAGTAGATTGGTTTTAAACAGAACTCTCATGATGGAAACCAAGGTCAACCTTCGGCCTACTGAGGTCAGTGTAAAGAGTCTAATTGATTTCAGTGCACACTGCATCACATCCTAAATGAAGATATCTCTCCAGCATAGCCACAAAAATACTTGGAAACAAATTAATCCTATCAAGACTCAAGGCTTGACTCAACAGGCCACTTTCCCACAATTTCTTTTTCCAGTTTGTATAGTAGTGGGAGGTCACAGGATAGACTTGACACTTAGCATTTTCTTTTCCTCTCTGTGTCTTTGCAGAATTATGCATGACACCCTCAGGCTGTCACTGAGGTGTGTGCAGGGGGCAGAGCAGAAGAAATGCACAAGGGAAAAATGAAAGGTGATTCCAGCAGACAACAGACTCCTGTTAGGCTGTCAAAAGAATTCGTGCTTTAGGTATTTTTGCCACCATTCTTGTCAGCTTCAGGTTGGCATCTTGGGATTTTACAGAAGTCCTTGTCAGAATAATACAAGCAAAACTATAGAAAGAGAAATGAAGGAGACAATGCAAAAAAGAGAGACTTAAGTTTAATTACAAAACTGAGCTTTTCCATTTAGATGTTTTTTCTGCTAGCTGGTCTCAAGCTGACACTTGACTCTTGTAGGTGTCCTTTCACACAGATAGATTACAGAAGTAGATGGAAAACTAAGGGATGATCATTTCAAAGGCATGAGGATACATTAGGCTCTTCCACTGTGCAGAGAAATTAACTTTCCTTGGAAAATCTTTCCCAAAAGGATACAAACTATTTAGGATTTTTTTTTTTCAGTTCCCTGAGTAAGTCTGGGAACGATCCTTCTCCCAGCACCAAGAATGTGGCTTTATTCAAATATTTAAAACTACAAATTACAGGCATATGTTGACCACTAGTGGTAATCAACTGAAGGAACCTGAGGGGTGTAAACATCCATGAAGAACATGGCATGAAAAGGCCCTTAAAAATTGCTGAAGAAGATTTTAGAACAGGACAGAAAATGTAGGCTGAGTGCCCAAAAAGTGCTTCCTGACACACAGTGAAATGGTAAAATCCCTGAAAAGCTAGTGTTTTGGATAAGATTAAAAATAAAAGGCCACAAAAGCAGACTTTTCAATTATATCCATTTCTAGGATACATTTTTTAAATGTTTTTTATTTGTAAGTATTTGTCAGTCATTAATTCCCACACTCTCACATATTAAAACATTGTCCTCCTCTCTACTCTGAAATTATATAGCATTCACATACTCATTTGAACAATGAGATATATGGCAAACATTACTATATGCTTACAGGTTTCACCTATCTTTTATTGAAGCAAACCAGTTAGAAAAAAGTAGACCAAATAACCAGATAGCTCTCTGTAGACTATCATCACGTATTCCATTAATCATCAATAATCCTTGGATTATTTTTTGAAGAACACCAAGGTCTATGCTTCGTTTGCCTTTTGTTTCTATAGTTTTGGAGTAAAAATGAAACTACTTTCCTCTTGGCAGTGATATGATATGAGAAGAAAGATCACTAACTGTTGTTGTTGAGGCAGACTAATGACACATAGACAATTATTGTGCAAACAAACAAGCCCCCTTTATTGTTGTTTACAGTGGTCTGTATGCCCATGTCACTTCTGTCTTCAAGTAGAGCAAGAAGGAGGATTATGGTTAACTAAAGGCTTGTCATCTTTGCCTTGACACTTGGGAAAGTGGTGAAGTGACTAATCCTGAAATCATTTCCAAATATACTATGGACAAGAAGTTGATTTGGCATAGTCAACATGGATTTATGAAGGAGAAATCATGCTTGATCAACCCAATTGCCTTCTACATGAGATGACTGTATTCATAGTCAAAGAGAGAGCAGTGAAAGTTTTTTTTATCTCAGTTTTGGTAAGGCTTTCAGCATCATCTCCCATAACTACCTCATAGATTAACTAATGAACTACAGACTAGATAAATGAACAGTGAAATGAACTGAAAAGTGGCTGAATTGCCAGACTCAAAAGATTATGATCAATGGCCTGAAGCCCAGTTGGCAGCAGACTAGTGGTGTACCAAGGGCTAATACTGGGTCCTCTAATATTTAACATCTTCATTATTGACATAGATGTTGGGGCAGAGTGCACACTCAGCCAGAGGGTGACAAGAGGAAATGGACACAAACTGACAAAATGAAAGAGAAATTCAATTTAAAAGTAAGAATTTTGGGGTTTTTTTTACACTGAGCTTGACCAAACAGAGGAACAAGTTGTCCTGAGAGGTTGTGGAGTCTCCATCCTTGAAGATAATTCAAATCCAGCTAGCTGGACATGGACCTGAGTAATGTGGTTTAGCCAGACCTACTCTGAGAGGTCCCTTCCAACGTCTATTATTCTGTGATCTTTTCCTTAGGATAATATTAGTTCCTACAAGTCCTCTTTCCTAAAGAGAAACACATCATTTTCTGTGCCAGTTTCGTCTGGAAAATTGAAAGGCTAATTCTCAGGGGTTAATTCACCTGGTTAAATTTTATTTAAACTTTTCAAAATTTATCTTATAGCTGTGTCCAAAAAGATGTAGTTAAATACATTGATTTAACAACTTCAATACAGAGCCTCCACAAATCCAAATATGAACAGGGAAGAAAACAAGACAGCAATCAGCAGTTCCAGAGGATTCGAGGAAATAAAGACAGCCTCTTACCTAGCCCAAAATCTCATTAGGTCAGGAAATATCAGAGGATACCCAAATGTTATTAAGAGTGAGACAGCTTGCTGAAATCTGCAGATCATATTCTATCGGACACGATTTATTTTCTTGTTCATGTGATTCTAGGAGAGAAGTGTCATTTCTGCCTGTGATTATGCTCACATTGCCCAGAGATGCTATTTTAGTGAGCACAGTATTGGAGACATTCTTTAAACACTACTGAGACAGCAAACTTTCATTAGTTTAATCTTATTTCCCTCTAGATTGCCCTCGATCTGCATTCATCTCTCCACCCAGTGAGATTTAATATTCCAGATTTTGCAACAATGTCTAGAGTTACATAATAATGACTCCATGCTCTTACAGTAATCAGGTTCATTTTTGTCTCTGAGTTTATATTTGTCACTAGAGGAAATGAAACTTGAACATTAACTTTCCTGAAGGCAAGTGTTTTTCCTGAAGGAAATAAAAATGTGTTACTTAGAAAGAGCAATGCTTTCTTTACCTTTATGAACAAACTTTTTTGTATCTTTTGACACCTGCAAGCATAATTTCCTTGGTTCTACACATCACAATATTTCATGCTTCCTGTTAAGCTTTGATCTGCTTGAAGACACTACATAAGCAAGCTAAGAAGATAAGTATAGCTAGCAATCAATATTATTATTTTCTATCATTTTAAAGAATAGTGATCTAAACATGCCACATCCATGGCAATTCGTCCACTCCATCCCAAGATTGATTTTTAAGATATATAAGACAGATAACCTTCTGGAGAATTTTCTCTCTCTACCTTTTCCTACAATGAGCCCAGACAACAAGCTAAGGTCAGACACTGACCTTTTAGATCATCTAGCATTAAGTGCAATTAATCACCCCTCCGAAAGGTCTTGCCTTTCCCAGGGTCTTCACATTGTTCTGTGTGATAGACTTTGTGCATCTAAGTACAATGTGAAGGCCAACGTGGGATTCCTCCCAGAGATTGACTTGGATTTTCATCAAAGTCAATGGAAAGAGGCCATTGACTCCAAAATCATACTGACCATAGCCCTATTCATGCTTAGGTCTCTCAAGGGCAGCAGCCTCCAGCTCTGAACCTTACCACTGTACACACATCCCAGTTGAATTCATGTTCTTTGGCTTCCATGACCATCAAAATAAATCATAGGATCTTTCTCTACAGGTTATGAACATTGCACACTTCATCAACAGTGGCTGGACAAAAACTAATTATTGTTTCCATACCTTAAACCAAAGTGGATCTGCTGAGCTTTCCTTGGGGTTAAGATGGACCCTGAAAACAGTGCCCAGTCTTTAAGTGGTAAGTTTTAAGTATGATAAGGTCCTGGAAAGTAAACTTTCTTTTTTTTATTAGAGACATGTTTTTTCTCACAGCTAGTGCTTTTCAGTCCTGTAAATTATTAAACAAGACCCTCCAAATCATTGTGATGCTATCAATGCAAGTGCACGTTTCCATCTCTGTTAGTGCTTATGTAAATGTCATTATTTTGCTGAAAATATTAATTTACATTTAGGATTTCATTTGAAATACACTTTTCCTGAACAATATTACATATTATTACACTAGTTTGTTTTGTTTTTAGGGAAACATTTCTCACACAGCTATGGTTTTGCAGCTCACAAAGATGATAGTGGCAGATGTTCTTTCATATGTATAGGGATCAAAATACAGGTATTTGTGGTTTGGGTTGGGTTCTTTTTTTAAAGCCTCCAAAAGATTAGGAAGTCAAATGAACATTATGACATGTTCAAGCTCCATCCTCTTTTTGCACTTCTTAAAGAACAGTCACTGACATTTTCTTATCTTTATTGTGTCTCAGCCATAAAGCTTCAGTTAATTTATGGTTTGAGATGTTAGCATTAATATGTTAATTGCTTGAACATCAAATTTTGAAATACAATGACAGTTTCTGAATAGCACAAACTATGTATGTATACTAATGTACTTTTTCTCAGATTCCAGTATTATTCTAATCTTACCAAAATCTTTGAACAAAAAAGGTTTATTTTTATATAGAACATGTTCTTCTACAGTTCTGCTTGTTTAGGAAGGTATTGACATAAATGGAACTTGAAGTCCTTTCACTTTCAAAGAGGCTTAATCACAAAGATTTTAGAAACCATATGTGCTACTTCATAGGTTAAAGATATATTAATTACAAAAGAAAGGTCTGTGCATTTATTGACAAAACAGCTAACTCAAGCAACTTGTAGGTGTGTTTAATTGAACTTTGCTTTTATATCTGTGCTGAATAGCAATGACAATGCTCTGTGTGTTCTACACAGTCTAAAATAACCTATGGTATTTTACCAAAAGCACTGCTGCAATGAACTGCCTTGTCTTGCATTGTCTTGCTCTCTTCCTTTGTGCAAATCTACTACTTATCTCACACATTTCCACCCATATAAATAAAACCTCCACTCTTCTCTACATCCTTCTCACACTGCAACTGCTCCTGGATGCAGCAAGCACATTCACATGGAGAAGAAATATATCAATTAAGAAGTCTTGCCTGTCCAGTAATCCCATGGCTTTGGCTCTTGAACCAAGGCAATTATCCCTTTGAAACCCACCATCTCTATGTAACACTAACTTTGAAAGAGGAAAGAAAAATATTTTCCCTTGTGCTTGGTGGGAGAGAAGTAAGAGTTCTCTCCTGGCTTCACTCTACAAATATTAGACTGGGATAATCCATTTTCAAAATCCAATGCTTCAAAGTAAGACACCTGGGACAAAACAATCACACTGATGCAGACAAAATATGATTTACTACCACTGTGTAGGAAAGAAATATTAATATGTCATCCTTGCTCAGCAGTAGTAAAAAAATCCACAAAGGATCACAGTTCATGACAGCCTCACATCTTGAGTACTGAGTGCACCCCAGCTATAATATTTTAAAAATACATAGTTAACTGGAAAAAGGGAACAAAAAAAAAAAAAAGGCAATAAAGATATTGAGAAGTGTGGAATGGCTGTTAAGGGGAAGAGCTTAAGAGAAGAGGCCACATAGACTATGACTATTCAGCCTGGAAAAAAAAGCAAGTGAAATAAAGCCTCATTTCAAGATTTATACAATTGGAAAGACAACTATTTTTACATTTCAACACAACAGACAAGAACACACAGTCTACTGATTAAACAACAGTTGCACTCCATGCATAACTAAACTGGGAAAGTCACTCCCAATATAAAAATTATTAATGGGCTTAAAAGTAGAGAAATAGTAGAGGGCTAATTTAACTTGTAGATGTTAAAAATAATGATATTAATAAAACCTCAAGGAAACCCTTTGCCACAAAATGCTGGGAACTGGGAGAAGGCCAGGACTGCTGCACATTTGCTCATCTCCACAGCATCTGCTTTACAGCATTGTGGTATTTGCAGCTGGACAGAACTCCAATCTAAATGAGCAGGGCAAATATTGCACTGTTATGATAACCCATAAATGACAAAGTGCTTTTACTGAGACTTGTTTAAATTCAAAACACTATGCAAAGCAGCCACCTGATTCCTTTTTCACCATAATGGTGCTGGTGACAATTGGAAGACTCAGAATGAACCAGGTTATGTTTTATGCCTTTCCCCAGAGACCCTCCCTTCTCAGTGCAATAGTATTCTGCATCCCATTATGATGTTCCCATCTGTCTAAGTCTTTGTGCAGCCAAGCTATTTGTATTTAGCTTCTTAACCTTTCCTCATGAATCAATTTCTCTAACTTGGTAAGACTGTCTGGGGAAGGAAAGTAAATCTTGGATTTGGAAATAGAGCTTCCAACAGCAACTCCTTCAACAGGAGATATAGATATTCTCTAGGTCCCTCGTACTACCTTTGGATAAAAATGTTATACTTACAGGGGGAAATAAGAAATTAAAAAAGGATTGACCATATTTGGAAAGAACATAAAGAGGAACTTCTTTGATTTGAGGATGGCAGAGCACTGGAATTAGGCTGCCAGGAGAGGTGGTAGAGTCTCCATCTCTAGAGAAATTCAAAACTCACCTGGATGAGTTCCTGTGTGACCTGCTCTGGGTGAACATGCTCTGCCAGGGGGTTGGACTTGATGATCTCCTGAGGTACCCTCTAATGCCTATCATTCTGTGTTGAAATAATCTAGATTTTATTTTGAAAACTGGCTTTTCTTCATAACATGCTACACTGAAAAGAAAGTTATCTGCACTTAAATCAGTATTGCTGATGCTGCCAGTCAATTCTGCATCCCTCTCCTCTAATAGCATGATCCCTGTCATAATCTTGGCAACTTTACTTGGATATTGCTAGCATAATTAGTTCCTTAATGCGCACAAAGAATTTGTAAATGAATCACTATTAGTAGGAAGCCTACTGTGGACAGGGGTGATTTAGCTAAAGGCAGCCTTTCAACTGCATTTTCTATCCATTTAACATGACATAAATTGCTTAATAGGTGAAAATCCCTTTATTTTAATATTAGAAAAGTTTCATGAGTGAATCTGAAAGAAGAAAAGATGGTTATATGAAGGCCAGAAGTGAAATAGAATAATATTTTCTTGATGATAAAATCAAAATTTAAATATCAGTAAGATCTGGTGACATTTTGTGCATAAGAAAGGCAAAATTGTGTATCATAGGCCAATACACAAGGAAATGAGGGAATTATAATAACTATGGCTTTGTAAAATAACATGAGTAACTCAGCTTATGATAAATTGCAGCTTTAAAAAATCTCTTAATATTCTGCTACATTTGCATTATTTAAACTTTACCTTTGACACTGAGCAAACAATACTACACTAATGGACACATAAATCATTTTATAGAATTATTTCAAGACACCAGGATTGAAAAAATCTTTAAATATTTGATGACAGTTGCAATATCTGCCTGATTTAGAAGCACATCTATTCCCAGGAAAATACAGAGAGAATGATAAAAAGATCAATAAAACTCTGCTTATGTGTATCATAGGAAGGAAATAAAATGAAGATATAGTAGATGCAACAGATTCATAAATGAAACTGCGGATGGAATATAATTTGTTTGTTTTCCTCATATTTTTGTTCCATTGAAAGAACAAAACCCAAACAAATTCATTAAATAACATTCTAAGATAAAAATTTCACCTCACTAAAGTGCAAGAGCTTTTTCTTGCTACGAACAGGAGGGATGGATCATAATTTATGCTGAGCTCTTGCTATAACTGGATCTTTGTGGATATAAAAAAAAAGTCATTAACACACTATAATTCACCTACACATCTCTCAACACAGTTTTCAATCACTTAAGCCACATTCAGAATAGAAAGTACTGTAGCATATTTCACCTTCTTTGCAGTGGTATGGCTGCAGACAATGAAAGTTGTAGGATGAAGAAGCATGTGTTGTTTCACCTCATTCTGCTGGTGTACCTAGGCAAGACTAAAATTATTTTAGTCAGAGATGCATGTTCTTCAAATCTATTCACATTAATCCTTGCACATTATTTATTCCAATTGTACTGATAATAAAGCCTGAGGTAGGAAAGCAGTGTCACAGGGCAAATTAGCTGGGAAAGACTTAGAAGTTGCATTTATGCTTATGTTAAACCCAAACTACTAATCTCTTTCATACCTCAGGGCCACAAGATACCATTTTTGAAGTGGTGCTGACTTTTTTGTTTTGTTTTTGCATAAGGAAACAGGCTTGTAGTACATGGCCAGACAAGCTACACATAATAAAGTTTCAGTTGCATATTTTCTTCCTCGCTGCTTCCATTTCTCTTTGTCTAACTGACCCTTCTGCAACATAATATCTGAGCATCTTCTGAATAACCAAAGCCATAAAATAAATGTGCTTCCTACCTCATAAAAATAGCAAGATTTTCTTGTCTCTTAGCTATACAAGCAATTTAATTTATTTTTCAAGTTCAGAGAGATTTCATTTGGCTGCTTTGGTTCTCAGATAATTCATAATTGACTTGGAAAAAAATCAAACTCAGCTTGGATCTAATCCATATCACAAGAACCAAAATCACAGCTGACACCCTTGTTAGCACAGTCAGCAGAGAAACCCAGAGCCTGCTTATAAACATTACTCAAGCAGAACTCCTATACTGATGAATTTATTATTAAGAGTTTTGCTAGTATGAGAAACTGAGGCATCCCTCTCTTGAGTGAGACCCTATCTGTTCCCAAAATTGCATCAGTTAAACCAAAAGAGTGCTTTTTAAGCCATTTTTGTTCAGTGCTTATGTAAATCTTGGAGTTTGGGAGGGTTTTTTTGTTGAAATATTATTTCTTTTACTTAGAAATGAACAGAAATTAAAGATAAGAAATAACCTGGTTTCCATCGGAGTAAGAATATTCATAGTGGTTCTTATACTGATTTTAATTCAGTTGGAAACAAAAGCATTGCACTTAGGTAGGCTAGGGCAGGACCTTTTCCTTGGTAGAAAGGTTAACACTGAAAGGAAAAGGATGTTGATTGACCTTGTGTCTAATCAAAGCACTGATAAACTCTCATTGGTTTTACTTATCCATAGGACAAACTGGAAAGCCAGTGCTTGTGGTGTACCCAGCTGATAAATTCTTCTCCCTCTCTGGGGCCTAGGTCTACAGTGCAGTTACACAAGCTCAGCTACATCAGATGTCAGAAGAGAGTATGCACAGCACCAGTTGGTGCTAATGCAACGGGCTTAAGCTCCTTATCTCCCTTCGATCCCTAACCTTAAATCCATGCTGGATGTTTTATCATTCACATTCAATCCTTTCAAAAACTAAAATCAAAAGCTTTTTTCTTTTTTTCTTTTTTTTTTCTTCATAGTAATTTTTCTTCTGTTCTCATCCCCTCTTTGGTTTTAGCACTCTATCCCTTAATTGCTGTCTTTTGCTGAAGGTTTCCAGACTTTATCATAGTAGTAAATAAATTATTTTCATTTATGACTCCAAGTAGTCTGTCCATAGTTGTCAACGTATTCTTTTGAATCCTGAAAGGGCCTCAGACTGCAAAACTTAATATTTACTAAGCAGCAGAAAATTGCATGAAAAGAAGCATTTTTATCTAGCATGTATAATATATACTTGTTCCATCTGCCTTTTTCTCTGTCCTTTAGCCATATTTGAATGGATCTTTCATGACTCCCTTTTCCTTAGGCATGGGACATACAGACTCCATGCCACTGAGAAGGCATCCACAGTCATTATGTCTGAGGGCCTCATTTAGTAGACCAAATTTAGTAGTCAGAATCAAAATCTCATTTAGTAGAAGAGGAAACCATTCTCTGACATTTCAGACCATTTGAAACTGTGCTAATTCCATTCTGGGGGGAACTTTTCTAACTCACTGTGACAGATTATTTTTTCCTCCCCTGGCAGCAGACAGTGAACAACCTACCATTTTACCCCAAACATCATAGAGATAACAGGATAAGTGGGCTGTATCCCACAGTATAAAGGCATCCATCACAGATCAACATGCCCCCTACCATTCATCTGAGACCTCCCATCTGCACAGTTTCTCTGCTTGGGCCCTAGCTGATGGAAATTTAGCCTGCCCCAGCTACCATCTCCCTAAATCTAATCCTAGTAGGTCAAATTCTCTTAGTGTTTAATATAGGAATGATGCAGCTGAGCCTTCAATAATCTGAAACTAATTTAATACCAACTCTCTTTGTTGGAAGTGTCTACAATTTCTATTGTAATAAAAGCTTTCCCAGATTGAACTTTGTTCTTTTGCCAGTTTTTTTGCTTGGTTTTCCTTTTTGAGCATGTCTTAACCAGAAGAACTGATATGCACAAACACCTATTGAATTTTTTCATAGGCAGAATTTGTCTGTGTGTGAGAAAATTCGTTGATGCCTATTCATTTTCCAGCACCAGTGCTACCTTGACTAAATGTCATGGAGGCACAGCTTAGAGGAGAAATCATTGTCATCAATTTTTAAAAAGCCAAAACAAAGCATTTTACATCAATCTGTAATATAACAATAAGTATTACATAATCCAGATTAAGAAAGAGCAGATTAGATTTGACCAAATCTTAATTACGAACTGATAAATATTCAGTGACTGCAAGGTCTTCCAAGATTGTCTCATTTGGTTGTTTTGGGAAACTGGGCTAAAGTCCTATAAAAGCCTGTGGTGATCATCAATCCCCTATGTCAGTTGAAACAAATCTCAAGGTAATTGAAAGTAGAATTAAAGCAAATTATTAGTTTGTGAATAAAGTAAAAGATCTTTATATTTTTCTTTCCCATCTTTCCAGCACAAAATCTGAGCTGTACTCCTTGTGCTTCTTTAGGAATTCTTCTAGAATTATCACTTACTGTATTTTAAGCATAAATATTATTAATCCTTTCCTGTCATCTTTTGATTTACCAAGCATTTGGCCAAGTCAATGAACAGATTAAGCTCACTACATAATACCAGATGGCTTTATGGTTTTGTGTCCTCTCTTGGGCAAATCCTGCTGTCATCTCTGAGCATCTGCACGGAGCCACGAGGGATGTGTGCACTTTTCATTCATTCAGCTGGGTCACTCATCATTAATATTCGGAGGAGGAAAGGAGGTGTCAGACAAGAGAATTGGTTCTGGCTTCTGTTAGCACATTGACATGTCAGTCATTCACTGTAGAGGCTGCCAGGACCAATTTAGAACAAAAGTAACTGCTGGGCTGAGCACATCACAAAAGGAGATGAGATTTCTTTGTGTTAACCAGTCCCTTTATGGGGTGGAAACGTAATTAGAGTTTTCCTCACAACTAATAGCACATGAAACCCAGTGATTAGCAGAACCTACTTTGAGATAAAATCGCTGACCTCAATCACATTATGAATGATTCTGCTGCAATCGTGTGGTGTACTCAAAATGAAATTGTATTTAAAGCACCTCTCTTAGGAAAGCAGTCCAATCCAGCACGGTGATAGCTTGAATATGTTAAGTTCTCTGCAATTTCTAACATGACAGCTTTGATCACGAATAAAAGGTACTGTTGTTTTCCAAATTAATATAGTCACCTTTAAAAGAAAACAAAACAAAACAGAAACAACAACAAGAACAAAACATCAGAAACAAATTAATCCTTAAGCCGTTTGATCTCAGTGCACTTCCTAGCAGCTGCATGTGCAATAGCCTCTTAGTGCACCCTACTGGACTCATTAAAGAATGTGTCTGAGTCCATGGAGCATCTTTAATGGGAAAAAGGTGGGTACAGTGACAAAGCCCACATTGGCTGAGCTGCTCAGGCTAGAAAACAGGATACTACTCCATCAGTCCTTCAGCCTTTTCTTGCAACATTTTGATCCTTTTTTTGGAACTTTGAGTTAATCAAAACAAATATGAGCATCGTCAGTAAGAGCATTTGCTATCACAGTTCATACTTGTTTACCATCAAGGGGAAAAAGTTTAATTTTGCTCTGGTAGACAGCTTCTCTTTCAGGAGACAGGCCAACATAGAACAGCTTTCAAGTGTCTGCCATTATAATAGCACTCAAACCTCTCAGACAGCAGTATCTGCACATTAAAGTGAGTTTCTTCTCTGGCTTAAACTGAGCCAACATCCAAACTGCTAATATTCTGAGGAAAGTTAAATATTTATTCTATTGATCAGCTCCATCTTTGTGTGTAAAATCTCCTACCACCCCATGATAATCAAAGAAACATATTCTCAGGACAAGCCAAATGGGAACTGAAATAACTGGCAACATCAGTGGAGCATATGTCATGGCTAAAGAAAGGTATGTAGAAGATCTTTTGTGCTCTCTCATAAATGGCCAAAAGACACTGTTTGCCTGTCCAGCACCCATCCTTTTGAAGTTATCACCTCTAAATTATGTCAGGAGCCAAGTAGATGTTCAGCTTTTTTTAAAGGTACTTCTTTAGCAAAATGCTGATCCTTCAATATTTCAGCCAAAAAGAAATATCATTCAAAGAAACTGTGCACAGCTTAATTCATTCTGAAGCCCAATTTCTCCACCACCTGTCACAGCATGAAAACTTGGAGGCTAAGTACAGTACAATTCTGGATAAGTGCCATCACTGATAATGTAACCCATTTGCATGGTAAGTAACTCCAAGTGCAGTTATGTCAATATATGACAAAACCACAGTATGAATACATGCACATGTAGATAATATATCTTAGAGGAATAACAGGTTGGTGGTAACCTGTCAGAAAGGATTGGTTCAATTGTTTGCTCAACAGAGATTTGCTGTGTTCCAATTTCTCCTCTTCAGTTCCTTGTCTCTAAGATTGGGATGACTACATGTTTTACATATTGCAGAGGTTTGTGTGGTCCTTAGAAACAATATTAATAATATTTGCATGAATATCTTTGATAGACTGATTTGGGGGAGGGAGGGGAAGTGGCTGTTAATTGAAATTTTTTTTTCCACAAGGAATGCTGTTATTTCACTAGAAAGATGCTCCAATTTTCTACGAGCTGACTATTTTGGCTAGTAGGATTTTATTTTCTTGCCCTTGTTTCTATCAGCATGATTTTTACATAATATGCCACTGGTCCCTCTGTAATTCATCTCCCTTGCATTTCCATAAGTAATTTTATGAATTCAGATACAAATAGTTTGAAGAGGTTGTCTGCTTTCATTTGCATCACTGTCCATGTGCTCTCTGCTCTGAGGTAGGTCATGTTTTGCAGACACTTAAATACTAATCCCAGATTGAATTATCTCTGTTACATTAAAAGAGAATAAGAACTATTCTATTATGAAACATTCTATCCATTGAAATACAGAAAGAGTGGCAGATATACATTATACTATGTAATAAGCTTGCATTATTATTCACTCAAAGGTTTAGGGAGTCATTTTCACAATTAAAGAATCCCCATGTGCAAAGTAACTGTATCAGAGTACTGAAATAATGAAGATTTCTCAGTCAAATTTTAAGAGTGATTACTTAAGAAAACTCAAACCAAAACTTCCAAGACAGCATGCAGTATTTACTTAATATTGAAGGCAGGTTTAAGAAAATGTCCAATGATTTCTCACCCATTCAACAGAATCTATGTTTAAAAAGTGAGGAAATAAATTTAATAAAGAAGAAAATTTGCAAAATATTTTGTCAAAGGCCAAAAATTTACTAAAACCCCTACATTACAGCAATATTGAAAGCGAATATAAAGCATTTCCTGTTGTTAAAATAATCTAAAATTCATATATGTGACTGACAAAACCACAGCTTCTTTCAGGGGGAGCTTAAGAGAAAACTGTCTCTGAGAAAGCTGTGCCTCTTGATTTTTGATTAAAGACACAGTGACAGCAATCTACATGTTCATAATATCCAGGGTGGATTAATACTCATTGCAATACCTAATGCACATGCTGAGATTAAAAAGAGCAGATGTAAATCCCAGCAATCTCTTTTTATATTACTAGCCACCAAGAACAAGACCCTTTAGCACACTGCACAGTTCCAAAGCAAACAAAAGCCAAGTGGCTGTCTGTGGTGCAGGGCTAAGTTCTCTGGAGAGCTTTCTCAGCAGATTGTCCAAGAGCTCCTCGTTGGAAGAGGTGTTCATTGGCAGAATTAGAAGCTATAATCACAAAGCAATTTAAGATTGGAAATTCCTCTTTGGGTCCTTAAGTCATACGACTTAAGCACCACCAGCATTCACATCTGTGGTTAACACAAGGTCCAAGCTTACAAACCCCCACAGAAGATTCTCCTACAGCACTATTTTTATAGCTGCAACTATTTCTGTGCCAAAGGGATTGTTTGCAATTTATTCTTTCTGTGATTTGGCAGGATCTCTGGGCTGTATCACACTGAAATGGTTTTATTTTAACCTTTCTACTTCCAATGGATATACCAATCACCACCAACAACCAATCTGACAGCCTAGTCTACCTGTTTATTGGTCTGAAGTTCTTTGTTGGCACAACACTTGTCCATGTGAGTAAATACATGACATACCTTTACAGCAATGTTCTCCACTCAGGTAGCACATATATCTTGCTAGAGTACAGCAGCAGCACAGCTGAGTTCACTTCACTGGTTGATCTGTTTCCATTGCTGTAGCCACCTCCACAAGGCACTTGACACCATGAGGGTGTCAGTGTAGAGAAATTGGTTGCCATTTTCCTCATTCAGCAATCCCTAGAGACAGATGGATGGATGACTTTCACTTCTGCAGACTGACTCCCTTCACCTTTTCCTTCAGTGGCTTCTGTGATACTCCACATAGTAGCATTTTTTTTTTCATGATGCTTCCATGAAATAGAATTTAATATATAAATAATTTATAATGAAATGCAAGGTAAGTATGTACATCGTAAAAATACATTTCAAATTCAGTACTAGATAACCTGGTTTGCATATATAATAAACAAAATTACTTCACAAGTAGTTCTTACCCATCATTAACTTTTGCAGCTGTGAGGATAATTGCTTTTATCTGTCATGTGGGTGGGTTGGTTTTGCCTCAGTAATGCAACATATACTAGTAATGCAGCATTAACATAATACTGACATTATGTTTAGGTTCTTTCTCAAATTAGACAAATTAGTGGCCCTAAAACAAAAGTGCAATTATATTTAATCTAACCTGCAGCTACCTAATACACAATCTGAAGTGAAATTTAGCTTGTTCAGATAGCTTCTGTAGCTAACTGTTCAGAGCTTTAGCTTGATAAACTGGTTAGATGGTTCATTGCAAGAGAGTTTTCTTATTAAATTATTTATATTGAGTTGCAGGTAATTATTTTTTTCAGTATGTTTGATTTTAAATTTTGACAAGTTGAATTGTTATATCGTTCATGGCATGATAGATATAAAATCCAGCTTTTAGTTTCTGGGGAAAAAAAAGCAGTCCTCATAGCATGTGACTTCAATTAAGAATCAGTACTTTGGAGTGAGGAGTTCTGTGCACATCACTGAGTAAAATATGTTCCAGTTCAAAGACTGCAACATAGACCTATCTGCTTTAAAAACCTTTTAAAACCATATTTGTGTTATTAAATTCATTTATTGTTAATAACCTAGGACAAACAGCAGTGTCATCTGAAAAAGATCTTCCTTTCCTAGAAAATGAAGACTGAAACAAAGTTAATGGCATTAGGTACAGATGCAAGAGAAATTAACCAGCAAGGGGAGATTTCTCAGCATAAAAGTCAGTATTCCTTTCTGAACAACACTTAGGCCAAAAATTCTCCATTTTCACTGACATCTGGTTCTAATTGCCTCTTGTAGACTTTTTTCTCAACTATTTCAGTCATTCTGCATCCCACTGATCTGAAAACCATCATATAGCAAAACCCACTCATGCTGTGTCTTTATTTTAGATGGAAGCTGTTTTCATTTCAGTTCTCTGAATACCTACAGTAGCATAATCATTTCTTACCTTTATCCCTCACCAAGACCTATTCTATTGTTAAATCCAGAAGCTTTTAATGACATTTACCCAACTATAACAACATTTTGGTTTTGAATGCTTAGCAACAGCTACAAAATTTCTCATTGCTGCAAACAGCAGCCATATATGGCCCTGTGTCCCAGCATTTATCTTCAGCAAAAGGCAGATAAATTGTTCTGGTATTTGGAGATAAAGGAACAGCAGCATAATTGTTCTCATATGGTTTTGTGCTTCAGCATCACAGTGGTGTGACCATAAAAAAGGAATTGACTCTGAGTGGCCACGGGAAGAAAACAAGACAAGATAATGCAGGTGCTGGAGGAAGGTGAGCTCACTAGTAGTGATGTCTTTCTAAATCCTGATGAAAGATGAATGTTATAAAATACACAACAAATTAGAATATTGATTCATGCTTAGCAAAAACTCAAAAAGTGATACTTTCACTGTGCATTCTTGCAATACTGTTTATTTTTGTTCTGAAGTAAAGAACTGATTTTCCTAATCATCCTTATCTGAGAAGGAAACCCACTATTCCTTCTAGTATTGAGCCATTATGGGCAGAAATGCATCTGAGTATCTGCATGTCTGCATGGCATATGAATATTGTGAAGTGTTGATCTTAAAATGAGCTCTGCACAGATTCACCTGTAGAGATGGCTGTGATATACTCAATGCCAAAATAGAAACTAGCTCCTGCTTGGTTTGGATGTTCTGACAAATGCTACAAATCTTCAGTTCAGTCTTGGCACGCTCAGCCCAAATACTTGCAAATAAAACATTTTCAAATCACCATTTGAAAACATTCACTTCCAGTAGCCAACAAATAAGCTATGTATTTTTGGTTGGTTGGTGGGGGTTTTTTTGTTGGTTTTGTGTGTATGTGTGTTATGTCTTGGTTTGGTTGGTTTGTTTGTTTTGGGGGTTTTGTTTTGGTTTGTTGGTTTTGTTTTCATTTTGGTTTTGTTTGGTTTATTGTTGGGGTTTGTTTTATTGTTTGGTTTGTGTGTTTTTTCCAACAGAGGTATGTAAAATTTACCAAAATATTTTAATAAATAAAATAATATCCATAAGGGATTTTTAAGCAATGAAGCAATGTTTATAATTGATTTGGATAAGCTCAGCTTTTAGGATTATGTTCTGCTTCTTTTTAAAATAACTGGATTATCTGAAGGATGAAGAAAACTTTGACCTATATATTCTAGTTACTGTCTGTCTTTCTCCCATTTGCTTGTCTTTAAAGCATATTAAGAAAAGCTAACCCATATAAATGCCTTGCAGGATATAAGATCCAATTTTAGTCATGCAAAAAGTACCTGTGTACTAAAGGAAGACAGATGGACAGCTTCTTATTTTAGCACATATTGCATAGCAGAAGGAAACCAGTGGAAAGCAGGTCTTCAATTTCCCTCTACCCTAGAAAATCATAATCATAATTATCCCAGAAAATTGTAATGAAATAAGAAATAGACACAAAAATAACCCACCAAAACCTATCAAACAAACCAAAAGAACAACCACAAAAACAACCCTTCATCCTGCTTGTACTTACATCTTTTATATGATTGTTGGTTACAATGCTCATCAAAGTTATTAACTTCACTTATTATCAAGGAGAAAGGACAGACCAGCACGTGGCAGCTTCATTTACCAGTAAATTCCACTTCCTGTAAGGGGGATGTGACAGGTAGATGATAGAGTAACATACAGGGACATCATTCTTTACAAGGAAGGAAATCAGATCAACTTTGTGTAAGTATTTTTGAAGCACTGGTCCAAGGATGTGAAGCAATAGTCCTTTTGCAATCAATCACAGATAGATCAGATAATCTCTCTCAAATGTCTTATGGTCCCAGGGCAGGCAGGCAGTGGAGATGATGCTCTAGATGTCCACAGTGCCAGTAAAACCATCTTCTAGTACTGATGAGGTGAGTCTCCTGCATCTGCCAATAAAACAGATTTTTTTCTTTATTCTCCTTTATCTTGCCTCCACCATCCTTATGTTCCTTCTTTCTTTGCTTAATGAGTCAATATAAACAGAACATATAGCACACCCATCCTCTTTCTCATCCTCATGAAACAGGCACCACGTTGAATACTAAATGACCCAGATGAAAGAATATCTGAATGACTTAGAGACTGGTGAGTTTGAACTGTTAACTTGACTTCTTTTTTCACTTGCCTCTCTGACATACTTCACTGAGAAGTCGCTATCATTATGACCACTAGAAACCATAAACCAGAAGGGTGGCACACACACTCCTTTAGTGCTCTTTGATTTCCTTTTCTCCAAATGAATTAAATGCTCCCTTCCCCATTTCTGAGACAAACAGATTGAATTTGGAGAGAAAACAGGCAATAGTAACATTTCATTTTAGGAATAAAGTCACAGTAGTATTTTCTTAAGCATAGACAGTTTCCCTATGAGACGTTGGCATTTCCAAAGTGGGACAGGGGAGGGCACCAAAGAGTTACACATGGATCAGAAAGCCTAAAAAAAGGCTTTGTCCAACATGTAAATTGGCTGTACAATAATTTCAGGATCATCATATATACTCATGAATGAAAAAGCAGCTTTGATATAGCCTGTTTTAGCTGACTGAACCACTTCCTTAATCTTTGGGAAAAGTGGCTGAAGCCAAGCCTTGCTTTTGTGTTTTATCATTTTTCAGACAAATAAGGAAAAACGCTCTTTGTCAATAGTTTTCTAAGAACGTGTTGGTCTCCGAGAAGTAGAGAAGTAGTGTGAATCATTTTAGTGTGTTTAACATTAGTTTTATTTATCAGACTATGTTTTAGGGTAAAAATAAATTGTTTATAAGGTCCTTGCTGTAAATGGGCTAAGACTGCTAAAGAACTGACATATTTAAAATAATGGACTGCAACCCTCATTGCACCTCCAAGAAATCTCCTGAAAGGTTAGTTGCAAATTTTCTACACTTGCTCAGGACTTGGCTTCTTATGGGAAGCAATGATTCATCTTCATGTGCACAGGGAGTTTTGGCAACAGAAATAAACAACACACATCTATTTACATAATTAATTACCATCAAGCTCAAAGTCGTCTAAGAAGCTGACACAATTCTTCCCGTTTTCTGCCTGTCAGAGTGCACTATCACAACTGAGAACATGCATTGAGGTCCTCCTTTGTAAAAGCACATCTGAAAGAAGACTCTGTTTTAATTATAGCAACTTTTTTTTTTTTAAGTAGTGGGTATAATTCTGTAACCAGTGGTTACCTTTGTAATAGTGCAAGCCTATAATCAGATCTCATTCATTAGTGGAATAAAAATTTCACTGCAGAGGTTAGGAAGGGTTGATGGATAGATTTTGAATGGACATCTAAGGTTCTGTATTTTTCTGGATAGCTTTTATACTGTCTTTCTTACCATGAAAGGCATAATAAATGAGTAAACTTGAGTGTCTTAGTCAACCACGGGATAGTTACAAGGCAACTGTATGCAGTGATGGAGAGGACTGAATACCAATTTACAGGCCACTGATGCAGTTCTGGTCACTCTTCTGATCAATCCTGGTCAAAAAGATGAGAAAAAAAAAAATTGAACAGATCAGAGTAAGGCTTTCAAGAAGCCCTGAAACACTTGAGCCACTGGATATCTTGTATTCAATTAAACCATACAGACCCCATCCTTGAGCCTGGTCTTGATGGGCATCCAACTCCACATCACATTTTTCTCTAAAAGGAAACTCAGATGCATAGTCTAGACAAAAAAATCACATTAAATGGTGGTTTAGGAAGAGTTTTGCTCTTTGGTTGTCTCCAAGACAAGTCCAGGAAGGAATAATTACCTCCTGTATATAAAGTAGAAGACTAAACACTGGAAAAGGGTCACACTAACTTAGGTGAAAAACTGATCATTATGAAAATGTGTGGCTGCAGATTATAAAACAGTTTCTGATAATTCTGAGGTGTGCAGCATGAGATCTCAATTCCCAAATAGATGTTTACATTGTCAGTGTCACCAGCACAACTGCATAACAGCAACAACAGATGCCCTAATGCAGATGGGGTTCCTCCTAGACACCCGGCTGCCATCTTCCTTACTGTCATTTTAGAAGGAATATCACATGCAGCATAAATGGAATTAGGGAAGAAAGAGAGGCATGGAGGAACATGACTGCCTGGAAAGTCCTAGAAGACCCCAGCCTGGGCAAAGGTACAGTGGAAGAGTCCAGTAGCAGAAGCCTTCCAAGAGCTCACTGCCCCGTGGACAGTTCAGCAGTGTTTCCAGAGGAATACAAGCTTACTTCTTTACCTTCATGGCACAGACAAGTCCCCTAATGGCTCACAAATCTTATTTCTCTTTCCATGATCACAGTTTTCCATAACAACCACGTTTCTCCATAGGGACACTATGTCTGGCTGCCAAGAGATGGCTGTTTGTGAATGCAGAAATATCATAGGAACTGGAACTGCCCCCAGCAGATGGGAATGGTTCCAGTGCTCATGGTGTCCAAAGTATATACAAAGCCAATCCAGTTTTCTTCTTTCTTTGAAAGAAGCAACAACCAAGACTCATTGCAATCAGAAAAAAACGACACTTCTTTTGAATTTCAAACCAGAACAAACAAAGTATCCCTTTCTCTAGAGATAGTATCAGGAGCTTGCAAAAACAAGGACAACCGTGTGCATGTACCCATCCTGACTTTGTGGGTGGAACAGAAAACTGGAATCACAAATGCACACTGCTGTGTTCTAATATTTTTCTTTCTTTTTAAGAGATCCTGCTGCTGTGCTACCTTATTGACACAGAGTCCACAAATCAATTGTAAGGACATGGCCATGAAAAACAGGAATGAGGGACTCGCTCTGGCTGCTCGGCCTTCCCAGGAGCCACAAGGGGTTCTGTGGACAAACTGCCCCCCTGATGCTGTGGGAGGACTGCAAGTTATTTCCTCACAGCCGTGTGATGCCCTCACCCACTCCTTCCGATCACACCCCCCGCTTTTGTGCATCCCAGCTTGCGGGGGGGAGAGAGCTGTGTGTGCTTTGTGGTTTTGTTCCCTTCATTACCATGCAGACAATATTTGGCTGTTCTCAAGGAAGGCCTGGGATCTCTGCTCTTTTCCCAGGCTTTCTTCTTGTCCTTGAAAAGAGGAAAAACAACGAGGAGCCTGTTTGGCTCTGTCTGATCGAGCCATGGGCTGACGGTGATGTAACACCAAGCCCAGTGGTGACTGGCTGCAGCCAAACTGGTCATGCTCTGTCCACACATGGCGTGGCCATCGGCTGGCAGCCACCGCACACCTCAGCCCCCACTGCCTCACAAAAGCTCTAAGGGGGGAGCATTCAACGCAAACAAAGCACCAGCCAAGCATGAAGTTGAAGGGGATCTCTCCAACTTCAATGCCTGCCCAGAGCTCATGAGCTCCCTGGCTCACACAGGGACACCAGCCTGGGGCTACGGAGATGATGATGACGATGGTGATTATTATTAGCTGGTAGAATAGGACTTTGTGAAATTGGGGCTGGCAGGGAAAGTAAGTGCAGAAGGAAGAAACCCAAATTTGAGTTCCTTTCACAGGATACAGGGCCAGATCTCAGCTGATATAAATCAGCATAGCCTCATTGCCTTCAGTGGCAGACATATTCAAATACATATCAGCACAAAAAGTGGTTCATGATACTGGATGACTAAAGGCAGTTTACCTCTCCAACTGTTGCAATTTCTTCTTGGACCATTAATAAGCAAAATCTCTAATAACATCTATTTAAACAGAAAGATTTCGGCAGCGTGTTTAAAACTAGATTGAGGTTTTTTGTCATTTTATGAAAAATGACATTTCATTTTGCTTTAAAAGTACTTATTGTTTGCAGATTTTAAAATTATTAATAAACAAACAAACAACAATAAAAAAACCACAAACAACACAAAAACCAAACAAAACAAAACCTTTAGTCAATCCTTTGCTGATTGCTTATGATCGACTTTTCAGTTTTAATTTTGAAAGTTAGTTATGGTGTTATAGGTTATTACTACAGAAAGACACTTAAGAATTTTCACACTTGTGTGATCTTGCCAGACACCTGACATAACAAGGTCCTATTAAATACTTGAGGTTCCTTCACCATAGTAGGTAGTGAACACAGGATTTATGTTTGTCAACTAACTTTTTAACAAGCTTTACTTTTTCATTCTTAATTCCGCCTTCACTCAGCTCATCAAAGACTGACTCCTGTGGTGACACATCCAAGCATTTTGTTGCTCACAGTAGTTACAGCCTCTTGACAGATGCAGGGGAATGAAAAGCAATGGAAGCTTGCAAGCTTGTTTGCAGAGGGTCAAGACACTGAAAGCATATAACCACATTTTTCTAAGAAAATATTAGACCTTAAGTGAAAGGAAAGGAGGATAAGTGGAAAAGATTAAGCACTCCATATTATCTGAAAAAGCTCTCACCTTAACACAGGATCAACTTCTGAAGTACCAGTCACCTTGCCTTTCAGATGCAATTTCCCAAGACAGGGTATCATTTAAACTTGCACAATAGGTGTCTGACAGCAGGCAGTTTCACCCTTTCAAATGCCTTCCAGAGTTCTGAGTTTGAAGCATGCTGTATTTAAATTTGGATGTAATTAAAGGTTGGAAATTAATTCATTAACTGTTAATGAGAATGAAAATAAGTGCCCACATACTTGATCTACATACCTTTATACTTATTAAAACATAAAACCAATGTACAAATAAACAGTTAAGCCCTACTAAGTAAATCCATGCTTATCACACAGCAACACAATATTCATTAAAAAAAAAAATCCTTCCACTCACATTTTTTCATCAGCCTTTTTAAGTACTTCCAAATATAACTGTAATCTTCTATTACAGTCCATTTCTCCAGAGTATGAAGCTACTGCCTGTTTCTGCAGCTCAGTGACATACAGTCCATGTACAAAAAGTGTAATGCACATTTTCATTCAGGAGATCAGAAGTTGCCTTCTGGGCATTTTGGTCTCTCATTTCCAGGTACTGGAATCTGAGGATAGACAGATTAAAAAATGGTGATGCCAAAACTGAGATATTACAGCAAACCCATGCATCCACAAGTACATTCATGGTCTGTCTGTTTATCTTGGCATGCCTCATACACACACACGTGTTTATAACAGCAAGAAATGCATGCAACCAAGGGGCAACAGTTGCAGTAGAAAAATCACAATTTAGAAGTGCTGGGAAAATGGGAAGTATTTATTAAAAAGTAAAATTAAAATAGTCTGCCACTGTGCATTGTTACACAAAACTGAGCTGGGGAGAGGAATGTCTGAGGTTGATTTGCTATTGAAAGAAAAAAAAAAACAACCCACAACCTAGAAAATCTGGTCTTACCCCAAGCAGTTTTTGCTAATTAATTTGTCTTCATCACTAGACTTGTTTATTTTCCCGTAATAACAAGATATAACAATATGACCCCTCCATTTTTGTTCATAGTACTTTTAATCTCAGGGCTTTGCTTCTGGATAGCTCAAGGTGTTACTTGCAGTTCTGTGTTGTTAGGACTGTCATTAAGAGTTAGCAATTCACAGTTCAACCTGATTTTACCTTACTGCCAGTAATTCCTTGCCAAAGCCACCTTCCAACCATGAAAACTGAAAACCTAACAGTGGCAACTTCTTCAAGACCTGAATCTCTAGTTCTGTTCTGGGTGTTATCCAAAGCAATTGCATCCCTTGTATTTCTTCCACCACCCCCAGTTTTTCTTTGGGTGCAAGCAGAGGAGCAAACGAAATGTCTTGAGAACAGATTGCATTCAAACAAACCACAGAAGACTTAAATAGGGTACTATGCCACTAATCCTGATGTGCTCTGTTAACATTTGTAAATTATGCTTAAAAAATAAATAAAACAAACAAACAAGCCTTCATAGGCCTACAGAGAAAAAAAAGAAGGTATCTATCTGTACTTATATGGAAATGTGTTTGCTTGGTTTTGAAAACAGCAAGCTCTATTGTCAGGGAATAAACATTTGCTGCTCCAGAGAGGAAACCTTCATGCTTCAGAAAGGCAGAAGGAAGAAGAGGTTTTTTTCATTCTGTTGCATGATGCTGGGTCTTGTGCTGTTTGTTGTTTGGTTTTTTTTTTGGTGGGGGGACTCAAGCTTTTTTGCTGATGGGGAAGTAAAATAGTTCTTTATGGAGTATTTTATAAAGGACTATCAATCATTCCAGTATGAGTCTGAAGCAGAAGGGGAGCAAAGGAGAGGTCATGCATAAAAAAGGTTGTGTTTCAAGCCATGCAACGAATGGAGATTTGACTGTGGGAAAACAGATTTGCATTCATGTGGACCTGAACTTGGCCTTACAGAGCAGATAAGTGTTGCTTGTGACCACAGCGTCCTCTTGCTGAGGTTTACCACCTATAGAATAAATCCTGTAATGAAAGCAGATCACTTCATAATGCAGTCCTGGAAGGGGCTGATTCATCTAGTATCTCTTGCTTACAAATGTGCTGTCGGGTTACCATAGTTCAGGCAGCCTCATTAAAAGCAGTGCAAAACATGCAGAGCCTGAATGGAGAAGAAAAAAAAGCCCTATAGATGGCTGTTACACATAATCCATTTGTTACTATGCTTCAGGCAAACAAAGGAGCACATTGTTTATACAGCTGCTTTCTGCCAGCAGCAGGACAAATTCTTATATGATTCTAGTGAATATTTTACAACATTCAACAAAAAGAAGAGTGTGCCTTCTTCATAACTCTAGCAATTCATAACTGGGAGAGAGATGAAGGCAGAATAAAAAGCAAGAGGAAAAAGATGAGATCAAGCAGTTAGTAACAGCTGTACAGCTGAAACTTACTGGTTCTGAGCATCCAGAGACTAAACTGGAAAAGGGAAGGGATTTTTCATTTTTTACATGCATTGCATATAGTATCTATAAAATTTGGCATCTATTCTTTAACCACTAAATTGAAGTGGCTCATAATTTTGCATACCAGTAGGTGACAAAGTCTCACCAAGTTTAGATAAACAAAAATAAGAGGATATTTTTTGGCAGGGGGGTTGAACTTGAAGATCTCCAAGGTTCCTTTCAACCCCTAATACTCTGTGATGCTGTGATATTCTTGAAATAAAAGTTGACCAGATGCTAAAAAGTACAATGGCAGGCACTGAATGAAGCAATTAATTTAACAAGTATAGGACTAGTCTAGTTACACAATAAAAAAAGTTTTACATAAACCAGCTATTTCTAGTTCTACATTGGCATATGGGAAGGCTTTTTTTCACCCTAACAAATGAATGAAAAACATAGCTAGCAGTCTCCATATTATTTACATTCTCATAGCCTGGGTTAAATGTTGTAGATGCAGGCTCCATCCTGACATCACTGGAGTTGCACCAGATTCTAAGCATGCCAAGCTACATGTCAACATAAGCAATTAGTTTAGTGGTGAATTCACATTTTTCACCACACCTTGCATTCTTTTCCAGCACTTATGTCTTCAAGAGTACGTTCTTGTCACTCATATATGTGAACAAAACACATCTCCTGAAGACAGATTTCTACCAAGAGGCTAATCACTCTTTAAACTGGCATAAACTGAGAGGTGGTTTTTATGCCTAAACAAAGGAAATGTGTGTAGATTAATTCTTCAAGCTGAAAATGCAATACACTACACAGAGCTAAACCCTTTGCAAATTAAGGATAGGACATTGATCTGTCAGCCTGACTACACACATGCAAAGTGTTAGAAAAGAAATACCTGAAGGCAAACATAAGAAGAAGGGTAACAGAGACACAGTCCAAAAAAACCAAACTACAGTGATGTTTCCTTTAGCAACAACATAATAACAGTTTAACTGCAGCTGAAGCAAGAGATTTTCACCTCCCCTGGTCATGATACAACTTACCCCAGCTTCGAGGTGAAGGGGCAGGGTGTCTCTCAAATAGCCTCAGATCTCCTTCTGGAGGGAAAGCAAAGCAAAGACACCCTGAATGCAGTTAGGGGCCTCCAAGGGGAATCAATGTGTCTGCAAATGAAATGGCATAGGAATGAGGCCCTGACTGTTAATACTATCTTTGTTCCATGAAGAGAATTGGAGGCAAAACATGGTCTGGTGTAAAGATGTGAAGACAGCACTAGGGCTGATATGCAAATTTCTGTGGGAAAACATCCTCTCAGAGGCATTGAGAAGCACTGACATGTTTTCATAAATCATTAGGTAAGACAGGATCCTATTTTCCATTCCAAGAGTACTCCAGAAGACACAGGGAGCTGAAGGCCACCCCTCTTCCATACACAAGCAACTATTTTTGCCTCTACTCAGCTGATCACACAGTGATTGTTTTTTTCTGTATAAATTATATGAAATTAGGAAATGCTATTATAGAAATATTTTCTGTTCTAAAGTATTTATTGTGTGTGCATCTGGGGTAAATACTGACAAAAAGGGTTTATGAAAAGCCATGTTCAGATTTCCTAGTTATTCCTTTTTCTGGACTCCCAAAATTACTTGAGGTGCTTTTTGTGTCATAGGTGACTAAAATATTCAAGAATACAAGCTCAGTGGGCTGGATTTCTACTGTAGCTGGGAGACCTTATGGACTAAGTATCTGCAGTGAGTGAGTGGGAGTTTTCTGACTGTTTTGATTGGTCAAAGCTTAATTGCTGGCAGACTCCACGATTTGAACTGATACTACAAAAAAAAAACCCTAACAAGTAATAGCTGACATTCAACAATTAAATAAAAGAGGAAATATGATTCAGTGACAGGGAAAAACATTGGGCCTTAGAGGGATAGCATAAAAATGCTGAGAGAGGGGCTGTGGAGAAGGATGGTGGCCCCCCAGCTGGCTGCTGAGAGACAAGCTGGGAGCTTGTCTGACTGCAATGAGCTGAGGCACCTACTGAGCAAACCAGCAGGTCTACAGTAGCAGCATCCATACCTCATAGAAAACCAACCAGATGCTCACCCTAATGAGCCAGCTAAATGTCTTCTTCCCTCCCCTGCTGTTCCACCAGCCTGCCTCTGAGCCACTCCCCAGGAGAACTCCCTGCTCCTCCATCCTCTGATAGAATTGAAAACTCCCATCTCCTGGTAATAGGAATCCATCCATCCCTAGAGCCAGAAACACTGTGAATAACATACTCTACTTCTCCCATGAGGGGAGTGCTTCACCCATACAACCACTTTCAGTAAAAAATTCCCAGAATCACATTGGATGGGACTGTGGACTGGGTGAAATGTGATTAATGAGTCCTCTGCAGAACAAAACCTCCTCAGCTCTGTCACGAGATAGTTGCTATGGGTTTTTGACACCACTTAGCAGAAATTTGCTGTGGCCAAGGGGGATTGGAGAAAAAGAGAAACACACACACAAAAAAATACTATAGAAAAGTCTTCCATTGTACACTGACAGTTATTCTGAACAAAATCCTGTGCCTGTCTAGAATTTCAAGCGCTGCATACTTTCAATTAGATTTTTTTTTTAAAAAATATATAAAAACACAACGAGGAGACTGTTAAGAACAGACAGCTTGAAATGTCTTGTTAGCTATCAACAAATTCTATTAAAAATGTTGGAAGGTTTCAGCTAGGTTGATGTAAAAACAACATCAAATATCCCCTCCTGTGAGACTAAGTTAAATGTTCTTTGCAGTGACTCAATTAAGGCTAGTTAAAATGCACGCTTCATTGCAATCAGCTGCAACAACATCAGAATCTTTTAGTGGGCTATTTTACCAAAGTCTCAAGTTTCAACTGGTTTAAAAATGCTTTGTGGCAGATGGCAGTTTTCATAGGTGTAAACCATTCTTATATATGGGACAAGTTCTGCCTGGAACATCCAACAATATAGGAATGAGATGCTGGCCAGGGAAGGCTTTTCCAAGCATCTAAAGATGGATGTTTCCTATTTCATAAGGCATACTAAAAAAACAACCAAAACACAAAAAACAAAACACAAAAGAAAACAACAACATCAACAGATCAATATGCAAGACCTCCACTGGAAGGAAGATCCTGCTAGACTGAACAGTGGAGATTTTGGGTTCAGTGCTTATTACAAGAGTCAAGAGAAACTGATGTCCTTTAGCAGCCTTGGGCATTTCTAAACTGTCTGTAAACTCCAAAATCCACTGGGTGCAAAGTGCCCTACTGCCCTAGAAACACTGTATAAGGGTTTTCCATCTATAGTCAACAAACATAAACCAGAAGACCTGGGAGCACAACACATTTGAGTTTGTACTCTTAGGTCTGTCAGTGTGTATTTATGTGCCATAAATGAACATTATATGTGCAAATATCCAGGGCTGACTGGAAAGAGATGCAGGCTAGCTGTGTTAACACATCACTCTGAACTACAGCTGGAATTATTCCAGGCAAAGCCATATACTGATACAACTACTCTACTACTGCTACCTGAGTCTGCTTGTTGGACTCCTGTTGGGACTCTGTTGTCACACAGGAATCTTTTTTGGCTATTTGAAAGCCCACTCCTGAATATCAAGTAGTATTATTCACTACTTTATTCACCACTTCACTAATCTCAATGCTCCAAAGTAATTTTTTCACCATTTGATCATCTGGCCCATACGAACTATCAAAAATCATAGATTATTAGGACAAAAAAAAAATAAAAAATGAAGCAGTGTATCCATTGGCATGTACTGTGATGGACAGGCAAGGTGTCAGACTTAATTTTTGTAGCATGTAGGAGAAGTATTTGAGAATTACTTAACAGTTTTCAGTGGAAAATGCTCTGTTGAATCAGAATTTTTTATATAAAGGTAACAATTCCAATTAAATTTTAATTCAGAAAGTTGTCCAGTTGCAGGGTGTAGTCCAACACCATGACAGAAGCACAGCAAGTGCTTGAGGGGGAAGGTGGCAGGCTCACATGCAAATCCCTGCTTTGCAAGTCTCCCTGCCTAAAGCCTCAACAAGAGGTTTTGTTCTTAGAAAGATGTTGACAACTCACCCTTTTGAGGTAGCTATTTCCACAAAGGGAACTTACCTGACAGTATTAAACTAGATACCCTTGAAGATGTTCTGTGTGTTGTCCACACAGGAAATGCACCACAAGAGACTACACTTACTTAGTTACTTATTTCTGTCTTTAAACAACTTAAGTTCATCACTTTAATTTTACTAACAATATGTTCACTCACTGCCCATCTCCTCCAGTCATTTCTTCGGGGTGTCAGGTCAAAAACCACGGAAATTAGGGGATCACATCCAGATATTATTGAGTGCTCCAATGTAAAGCAATTAGTGTTGGCCTCTGGGTGCACCTTCACTTTAGTTTGGCTCAGGCCAACACCTTTGAGCAGTTTACTGATCATCCTCACTTCCCGTGCTTTTATTCATGTTGAAGAGTGCTTTTGAAGAGTTCTCTTTCAAATGCAATGCAGTTGGCAGCTTCACTTCAAGATCATACCTAATGTCCCCCAGATGCTAATGAAATATGCAGCAGTCACATCAATTCCTCAACACCAACTCTCCTGTTTAAGAGCACACTCCTACTAGACTGCAATACCTGTTAATGTAGACATAAGCTCAGACAGTTCAATCTAGGATAGAATTAAAGCACAGAAACTAATTGGAAGGAGACACCAGCCTGCTTAAGGATAGATCTTTGGTTTCCATCACATCCCTTTTCTTCTGACTAGCTGAGCTGGACTCCTTTAGTGGGCTCCCATTCTTCCCTGGATGTGGGCTCAGACTTCTACCTACTGCAAGGTTCAGGATCTCTCATGTGACATGGCCTCTATAAGCCAGCAACCATTTAATACCCAGAGCAAGTGTGCTACAGGGCAGTACCACTACGAAGAAGTATCACCACTTCCTTCAAAAGCTACTTACCTAGTTAAATTCTACAATATTTTAAGAAATTACTCTCCTTGTTTATATGCCTTAAGTTTCATAGTCTCTAAATGAAAAGCTTTTTACTCCACTAGGTGGGGTAATATGTCTTCCTGTCAAATGTTACCTTACAAATATTCCCCCTAATCCTTCATTCAAGATGGGGCCACAAAATATTCTATTAAAAGTGACACTGGTTTATAACACTCAGCAACTTTATCAGCTCATGCCTCTTTGGTGCTTTCTGATTCCTTAAATAAGCTTCTGTCAGGAAAGGATAACTTACTTTTAGAAGATTCCTAGATCCATAAAGCAATATAGTAGGAACCCAAAACAAAAAATATCATGGTTGCCCACTACTTCCCCTCACACCCAGGTGCTAATATAATATGTTATTGTGATTTCTATCATTTTTTTTACAGTATAACATCACTAAAAGCTCTCTCCTCAGTTTATGCCCAAGTTACAAGATATGACAGTCAAACATATACAAGCTATGACAGTCAAACATACTGCTACATCTTTCCCCTCTGGCTGAAACTAAACCAAAGTTCTTAGTTGATGCCATCCAACTCTTGGCTTTAATCTAAGTCCTTTTTTTTTTTAAGTAATTAATTAATTTTTAAAAAAGGAAAAAGTCTGTCTGGATCACAGCTTGCTATTTACACATTTGTAGGCATTTATTTGTTTATGCTCACTAAACAACATCTACTGACACATATACAAAAAACAACCTAGGAAGCAAGATTCCCAGTGACCCATCATCAGCATACCACTCTTCCTAGAGTTCTGTAGCTACTAATCTGATATGTGGTTCAGCTTCTTCCTGAAGTTCTTCTTCAATAAAGAAGTCCTTAAAAGAATCCAACTAGATAATTTTTGTAGTCTTTCTAGGATATCTTGTAGCTCAAACAGAAGTTGAAGAACTCACACAAACAAACCAAGATAAGACACAGTTGTTCAAAGGACAAGACTGAATTGAACAAAACCCACCTGGTAAATGGGAGGAAGCTCAGTTATCCTATCAGCTGCCATTGCCCTTCTCCTATCGCCCACAACTTTGCTTGCTTGCCCTTGGGGAACAGATGCTGGTAGCAGAGGCATTTTTTAATGAACAAACCCATGAGAAACACAAGCAGGAACCACAGCCAGCACAGAGGGAATCATCAGCTTCCAGCACTGAAACTTTCTGATACTTCATCACAGTCTGTACAGAATCCATGTTAATTTGAGTTATTTACATATCCAGATACACTTGAGATCAGACAGAGCAGATATCTGCAAATATAACAGAAACATGGGTAAAGATTCCATTGGCAGTACCAATGTACATAGCTCTAGCCTTAGAAAAAATGAAAAAAATGAAAAAATGAAGTATTTAAGGGAGGGAGGTTTGTGTTCCAGTACCTATCACACTGTCATTAAAATATGCCCCTAAGCAGAGGTGGATTTAAGGGGTTAAAAAGGAAACTTGGCACAGGGAGATACCTAACACTGGCACCACATCAACAATATAACTGCACTCCAGTCTCAGCAAATGTGGGTTCTGCAGATTTCAGTTTGTAAATTGTGACAACAGATGGTTGAAACCTGCCCCCATACAAATCCCATGTCTGAAATGGCATTGCCTACGTTTACACACTCTGAGAAAAGACACTTGTATTTCCAAAGAACTGGGTGAGTCATTTGTATTCTCACATACTGGGATGTCTGTTTCAGAGGTTACAGGACACTTGTAACAACAGCAAAAGATCTGGCCACTATTACATAGACCATAAACTTTTATTTAGATGAGGAAGGAAAACACATTTTCAAGAAGATATAATGAAATTTATTGCTCTTCTGAAATTCACAGGAAGCCCACAGGCTGCCTCTTTAAATCACAGGCTAAAGGCAGTGCCAGCATAACTTGCAGAGAGATTTCACCTCCACGTTCCTTCCCGATTTACACAATCTGTATATGAGGAGTAATCCAAATATTGGATGGCACATATTTGGCAGGTCTTGCACCCCTCTTCACAGACAATGGTTTGGTCATAACTCACAATGAAGTGACTGTAATACTGCTCAAACAGTGTGCTGTGTGGCACAGACAACTGCTTGGCCATTTTATATAGGCTTTCTGGATGCAAGTCTTCAATGCCATAAGCTTTGGTCAGGATGTATTCTAATTTCCAGTTCGATTCATTTTTCTTGTTGGCATCTCTGAGGTCCAAGTAAAACTGCCAAAGATCCTACAGTTAGGAAAAGAAGAAAGAGAAAAAAAAAAAGAGGCACGGCTGTATTGCTTTCTTCCCTGCTTCATTAAGTTTCCAGAGTGATATATTGATTAGGAAGCTGTCACTCCTCATTATTCACAACTGAATAGAAGGTCACGTCCCACCCCAAGAGCTGGGCTTACACCCAAAGCTGGTACTTGCAAGGCAGTAATGGTGGGGGGATGGGGAGGAAGAACAACAAAAAAAAAAGCCAGCAAAGGCTGCAGTGGCAGAGGTCTTTCCTGTCTAAACTGTAAACCTAACTCCACAGTCCTCATGTCTGCTTTTAATGTGGGCACTGCTGAAGGGCAGAATGGACAGAAAAAGCATGGTCCAGGGAGAATTTAAGGGAAAGAGAGGGATGGAGGAGCAGAAGTGAAATCTGCACAAGAAAGGAGCAGCCTGTATTAGCAGAGGTCTTCAGAGAGAAACCCCAGTCCCATCCCAAGCTGCAGCATGGATGCACTGTCCCTGAACTCAACAATGTCAAGATTCTACCCTGAATTCTGAGAGAATATCTAAGTCACTGAGACAAAATAATTATACAGAATTCACTTTATCTCCAAAAATCACATGAGACTACAGAATAGAAATACTCTACTTTTTTCCCTTCTAAATTTCTCTGTAACATCCTATAAAGAGTATAAACTCTGTATAGGAAAATGCATGATTATGAAGGACATCCCATGGTTCAAAGTGCTTTTCTTCATCTGCTCTTCTATACCCTTTAAAAGCATTCCTGCAGGCACAGGGAAACTGAGTTCTCCTCCAGCTTTCCCTTCCTCTGCTGAGGAAGGAAAAAAAAAGAGAGTAAGCACCAAACTTCCACCAACAGCCATAATACTAGAAAGGCTGGTCTTTTGAATGGCACTTACAACAATGCTTTAAAATCTTTACTTACCAGCAAGCTGTAATCAAGAAGATCATATTGATACAATCTGACACCAGGGTTATTGGACTCCATTTGCCATACATTCTTCACTGGGGTTACAGCAGGTGCCACAAACAAGGAATTTACTGGCTTTTCTGCAGGAAGGGCAAAGGTGAGGGAACAGTTTCCTTTCAGTCATTTCTTTCTCAAACAAATGTTCTTGAAAACTGACACAGCAAGAACCAGAGTGACAGGCTTAGGTACAATAGTATTTTTTTTTCCTCTGGATTAGCTGTATCACTGTGAACTCCTTCTATACTGCCACTGGATAGACCAAAACCTGTGTACAACATCACAGGATATATTCCATTATGTACCAGTTAAGTTTATCTATACTAGAGGCTTCCCCCCAGTTTAAATACCTATGCAAAATGGTCTTGCTATATATAAGGTCTCTTTATTTTGCATGCTTCTACTGAAGAAATACTCAAAACTTTTAGCTGCTACCTCTGTGCTACATATTACATGTTGCTTTATGTATTTGTTGCTTTGAAAGCTTGGAAATCAGTAGATTCTTCTGAAGAATATAAAACTAAGCTCTATATCTCAGTACACTGGTTTTAGCTAAAATACTACATTTATCTTCATTTTTCTGGAATGTTGTCAAGAGGAAAATAGCATGAACAGAAGACAGCCTAAAACTGTACAGATAAACATAAACTGCATTTAGCTACATGCAATTTCACTGCTTGAATGTTGTTGAAAGATGTTAAATTAGTAAAATAACTCAGAAGCAGTTACTGGCACATGCAAACTGTAATGACACAGCACCAAGATCAGGCTGCCCTCAGTGAAATTTGCAGTAGAGATTTCATCCACAAATGGGACAAGGTATAAAAACATGTAGGTATAAGGCTGCCTTTAACACCATTAAAAAAAATTAAAAGCCAATTCCTTCACTAGAATCCTTTTTATTAGAGATGAATTCCATGATAATGCCATGTAAAAAGGTAAATTATTTAGAATACTGTTACCCTAGTGAACATATTGGGCATTGCTTTTATAGATTCATAAAAACATAAAGAGACCATTGATATTTGGATGTTTTACATAAACCAAAACAATGGAGCTCTCACTGTTCTGTGTTACAGACACAAATATTTAACCAGTGACTTATTAGAGATCTTCAGTTTAAGATGTTAAAGTGCTTCACACAGTTATGCCCATTCTTAAAACAAAGGAATTTCAAAGCAAGAACAAAATTTTCAAACCTGGGTGCTTTTCTTGAAGGGAAATTAGCTGATCTAAGAGATGCAGCAGGCAGAGACTTTCTTTTGCCTGCCTCCTGCTTACCCTTATCTTAATTAACTTCAAAGCAGCAGGGAACTCAGCAGAGAGGCACAGTAATGATGCAGGAAACACAAGAACATAGAGCATGTCTAGTTGGTCTGAGAACATTCCCTTTGACACATTACACAATAGCAACTGGCTAGTATAATCTGCCCGTGTCACTGAGAAACTGCAGAGGAAAGACTAGAAATTCTTGTCTAGGCATAAGCATTCATTTAAAAAAAAAAAAACAAACCCAAACAACAGAAAGCTTGGGGAGTCTCTTCTGACTTCAACAAAAGGACAGTCTGCCTTGGAAAAAAATTGGTTGTAATGATTGAGCTCTCATAGATGAATAGCAGTATTTTCCCATTTCCTTTTCAATTATTTACAACAGACTAGTAAGATCATGCAAAAAAAAAAAAGTATTAAGTTGCTTTTAATCAAGGAAAAAGAAGATTAAGGATTCAACAAGCCTCATTACCTTCTTCATCCAGGAGGACCATGATGCTGTCTCTGTGTGTATGTCCATAAAACTGCCCTGCAATAACACTACTGTATTTACGAAAAATCTTTACCAGTCTCTCATTGTAACACTCCCTGATGGCTGTAGTATTCCTTGCAAATGGCAGGTATCCTACTGGTACATGTCCTATTATATATACCTAAGGAATGAGAAAAGCACAATTAGCACCTTCATTTGAAACTTAACACTTTTGACTGTAAGTTAGAAATGGTTGCCACAATAGTAGAATAATGCTATCTCAGAAATGCCATTCTGAAAGCTGTAAGCCATGAGTTTTGTGATATAAAGTACAAACAGTAGGAGTGTTTACATTCATAATGACAAAAAAGATGTATGTTTTTAGTGAACTCAGTATATACTTGGGAAAAAAAGGTTTGCTAAATCTCTGTGTGATTTTAGGTGAAAGGATTCAAAAGAATTTGAATTTTTCCATTTGAAAGGCTTGATCAAATTCAAAATTTGATCAATCAAAAAGAATTTGATCAATTCTTTCAAATGGAAAACAATAAAATACTAGGCAGGTTTATTATTTAGCATCTCCATGTGATAGCAATAAAAACTTAATTTAGAATATTATAAAGTCTGCATGGCCAGAGAGTCACCAGATGCACACAAGAACTGGTTAAAACCCCTCTGTTTGAGGTCAAGACTTGGTTCCAACTGCACACACCAACTAACATGCTGCAGGGTTTTATGAGGAAGGGAAATCTCTCTCCCTATGGTAACAGAGAATTTTTACAATTACACCATTGCAGCAAAACCTAACCATGTTTCAAATTGATCACTTTTTCTGGTCAGATGATGATCCAATCCCTGCACCAGTCAAACACAAGCCAACAATTTATAAACTCACTTCAAAACCTGAGTATGGTAATATTATAACATCAAAATCACAACAATTGCTGCAGCTTGGCTAAGTTGTGGGGCTGACAAATTCATTTTTAATTTCTATTTTTGATACTTTCCACTAGTTTTTGTCTCAGGCCAAGAGTACATGTTTTAAAATTTAAGACTATGAGTAAAAAGAGTCAGAAACAGAAGTCATAGTATGAAATATTCTCATCCTAACTTCTACAGTATTTTACATAGTGGGAAAGAAAATGTATTTTACCATATAATTGGAGAAATTTTTATTAATTGTAGTATAATTTGAATATTCAAGGAAGATGGATTTTTAAAATGAAATTTTGATTTTTCAGCATATTATTCTAGAATCATGCTTATATTTTTATTGTCTCTGCTTCTTTTGTTGGTTTGTTTGGGTTTTTTTTCCAAAGTTTAAACAACTAATGCTCCCAGCCCCTACCTTTTCCTTCTTCTGTGAAGAGGTTTCTAGTATTCCCTCCAGCCAGGCAAGCTGGTTGGCTGGGTCAGTGATATTCACAGTTACCTTGTTGGGACCATAATACAAATTTGTGTTCAGACTGATTATCCTGAGTGATTGAGAGCTATCAGTGGATTCAAACAGCTGTGTGTAGAAGCCACCTGTGAAAGTAAGACAAACATTATCTGAAAAATGAAAGGCTTCAAAGCACAACTTTAGAATGAAAGCACAGCACTGACAACATAGGCAGGCTTGCTCCTTCTGTAGAACAGGATATGTCATGTTTATTCAAGCCATGCATCACCTTATCACAACAAAACAGCTTAAGAACCTGTTTTTCACATTTTACTGTAAGTTGACACTGATTTTTTTTAATTCTTGCCTGTAATTGTCATGTTTATTTGACAGTTTTTGTATGCAATTATCCCAACTGCTGCACAAGAAGTGCCCTGTAACATTTCTTCCACACTGAGACATGCAGTAATTGTGAAAAAGCCCACATTTCTTGAAATACTGCAAACAAAAAGGTTTTTTGAATGTAGTATCCTTGTACTTTGAAAGTTATTTAACTTCAGACTGGAATATGTTGAAAAGAAAAGATTGTGTTTTTCACTCCAACCTTCTAGAACTCTCCATGGCATGCAGAGCTTCTTCAAGGACTGCAATTTCATAGTTCATAGACTTCAATGGAGCCAGGACAACAGAGCTATAACAACATATCCTAACCTAAGGTCTGACTCTTTGAGGTTTATTTTTCCTATTAGAGTTTCTACTTCCACTCTTACCCAGAGGTCCTTCCCATTCAAGACACAAACCCACAAATTAAACTTCCAAATCCTTAATGTTTGAGTGAATTGGAAATTGGGTTGAACTTTTCAATTCTCTGCTAAGAAGAAATATAATCATTAAGATATTAATATTCTCCTAGTTTAGTAAATTGGGACACAAATATTATGCAATTAACAGTATAATCATCAAGACTGTGTTCTATTATAACTTCAACAAGTAGTGCCTATGCTCTAAAATATATAGAATACTGAAACAAAAACATTTCATGAATTTACTTATAACCAAATTTTAAATCTTCTCCTGCCTCACATATCTTTATCTAACAAGTATTACGAGGTCTTGAAGGCAATTAAGTATTTCATATGCACTGGTACAAAGCCAGTACCATATTACATATGCACATATTACAAAAAGAGTAATTATTGCATCAGCAGAGAATAAATGTAACCTGAAGACAAGTACCTTCTTCCAGGAGAAGCATTATAGGTAATCCATTATGCTGTTTCATCCTAGGAGACTTAGCTTAACAAATGGGACAAATCTATAGAAACATTAGTTCTCTAAGCCCTGGCTTTATAATGTATTGCTGGCATGTTTTACCTTTTCTGAAGGTACTGATTGCTTCATCAGTTAGCCAAGGTTTCCAGAAATCTGCTACAGCATTGTAAACTTCACTGGTAGTTACAGGAAGCTGATCCTGTGAGAGAGCAGAACCTCCCCAAGTCTTAGCATTCAGACATACAGACAAAAAAAATCACTAAATTATCCCACCTGCCCTCTGGCATTACACCTAATTGTCATCACCAGCAGGCACTCAAGAAAGGAGAAAAAACTGCTGAACATCCAAGTACTGCTGATCAGGGACAAGTGCCTGAGCTTAGAACTGACTGCATTGCCTTGTTAACACACAGGTAAGCTAACACCAGAAACACTTCCAGCCTTAGGAGCACAGCCGAGTGGTAAGCCATACAATCCACAAAATTAATAAATATATAAAATTTAAAAGTCTAAACATAAGGTCTTTTGGAGGAAAACCTTGAACATAAGCTTCTTTTATAGCAGGTGAAGCTATTGGGGTGCACAGCAGCTAGCCAAAAAGCAACAGAGGTCAAAAAACAGCAAGAGTATGACAGATCTTCTTAAACATCAAATCTGACCTTTCTAAGATCTTTGAAACTAAACAGACATTATTTGAGGCTTAGGCACTAAGTCTCTGTCTAGGCAGACTGCAATCAGAAGTCTGGTCAGACATTTGTTGCTTGCAGCACACAGATACCAGTTATTAAGAAAGCTTTGAACCATATCAGTTCAGCCAGAGCTAACAGTCACTCACAGACATGGCAAAACCTGGTCTCAGATAAGAGGCTGTATTATGGACTGAAGGTGGTTTAGACCCAGTTAGGTCAGTGCTCTGTGAACTTGATTAGATAGCAGTTTTGGAAATTGTGTTAAGCAGAGGCAAAGATGTGAAACAAATAAGACTATGCAGAAAGACCTAGGTCACAATATACAATCTGAAAGGTACCTCAATGCTTGATTAACCTGAGTAGTATTTTTAATAGGCTCTGCCAAGAAAAATCACCACAGACCCTTAAATTGTTAAGACAGACAGGTCAGAACACAATAGAGAGCAATAAAATTCTTAGGTGCATGGTGAGAGCACAGCTTTCACACTTGCTTTGGAACAGCCTAGGGTGTGTGGCTTGATCCACATCACTTCCAGCCTATGGGACATTTGCCAAGAACATCCAGATGAAAAACAGAAGTGGCATCAACAGTAAAAATAAACAACTAAATAAAAATCCCAATAACCTGAAAGGACCCCATAGTGGGAAACTTCTGATACTGTGGTCTTTTTCAAAGGGGTGAAGTATGCCAGTGCTGCCTGTTGGGGAAGCTTGTCATTTCAAAGCAAAGTATCACAGAAACACTCCTGTGTGGTTAGGTGCAGAGAAAGTTACAAGTTATTCCAATCAAAAGCCTGCTTCAAAATACTATTTGCTGCCCATCTGCCCCTCCTGAGCATCTTTCCTTTTTTTTTTTCTATCTTCAACTTCGATTTCACAAACAAAACTGACATTTGTTGGATCATTCACTACATTCTTGGCCTACAAGGTTACCATATACAGTTTTTTTCTTTATCAAAGGAGACTGCTGTGAATTACAACTATTCTCTGTTAAAGACTTTTTAAAATACAAATCAAAATAAAAACAAAACACTTCTTGAGACTTCAATTATGGTGTTATTTATCAAAATACTTAACCAGTGATTTCTGGTGGTGAATCAACCTGTTCCACTGTCACTGCATATAGCAAGCTGAAGAGATACTTGCAGAGTAAGAGCACAGAAGACTGAAGTCCCAGCTTTGTTTGTGCACTCACATTTCCAAGATATGTTTAGTTCTTGTTTCATCTCTCACAATTCCCCTTCCCCCTCTCTGAGCACCTCTGTTACTTCCTGATTTGGGTATCCCTGACTCCAGCAATGATACAGGTAATGATACAATCACCTACTACACCAACATAGACCTTGTCAGGCCTCATGAGTAACAGAGAAAGAAGGAATAAAAGTCTTTGGGGGTGTGAAGGGCTGTTACTGAATTCCTGTTAGGCTTTTCAAACAAAATATTTTGGTTGACCTGCTCCACATCCCTTCCAATCCCCTCAGATCCAATAATGGAATTTGCTTGTCAAACCTGTGTGCTGCCAGATCAACTGGCAACACACTTTAAAGGGCACATGAAGCAAATGTTTACTTTTGGGCTATGCCAAAGAACAATATTCACAGAATATTTAAAAGTAAAAAAAGCACTGTCCTCAGCTGCAATGGCCCACACACCCAGCAAATCATCAATGCAAATATTTCTGTGTCCAATAATGAAAGAAAAAAAAAATACTTTTTTAAAAATAATATTGGCAAAACCATGTGAGAACATCACAAAAATTCTGTCAGCAGTCTGATTAAAAAAAAATCCAGTGATGTCCATAGACAGACTTCCAGTAGGCCTTTCAGCTGGCCTTAAATCTTACCACAGAAACCCATCCATGAAGGATGTCATTTCTGTTTGATTAACTTATTGGACAAATATGCATTACATAGATGACAAGAAAAAAAAAAAAGTATTAACTATGATAAGACCTAGTAGTTCTAAGCCACAGGGAATGATTAGTAAATTTGCATGTCATCAGGCACTCTACAGATTTTACCTGGCATCAGTGTTTGCTTGAGTAATTTACCAGAGAGATGCACTTTCTGTTCCTGATTGGAACAATTTATAATTTTAAATGCCAACTGAAGAATTGTAGAGTGATGTTTCCAGAATAATAGTTACACAAATTTAACTCTTATTTTTCACACCTATTTTGAGGGATTAGGAACACAGTCACTATGATACATAAATAAATTTCTAACTTGTTTTACCTGTGGCCAGTAGTCATGATTGCCCAATGCTGGGAAAACCTGAAGATCTGGAAAAAATCTACGAATTGTAGTACTCATATTGCCAATTATGTTAATGACCAACTTTGTGGAGAGCTCTTTTACAGGAACATGAGGAGGGCTATCTCTGAAAAAGGAAAAGGTTTTATTAATATATGTTTTTTAGTAAAATAAGACAAAAAAATCTGCAAACAAACACAACAAAGTAGACTAATGTTGATCCTATTATTTGCATTTATCAAAACTAAGATTTCTTAGAAATTAGATTAATTCAACTCCATCATTAAGAGCTACCATGCAGTTTGGATTCTTTCTCTTTCCCCAGCTCAATTAAGCAATGTAGCATATATAACCTTTCCAAGATAAAAAAACCCAAACCCTGTCATTGGTAACCAAATTTGATCTCACAAACACTGAAATATACTAATCTCTTTTGATAATTTATCCATTGATGTATACCAAAACCCAACAAAGTGATGGTAGAATGGAGAATTTGCCTATGGCAAAAGGGTCCTTATCTTTTATGAATATCTAGAAGGTAACAGAAGTAACAGGGCATGGTACTATTGAGCTACTCATATGCACTGTTTCTATTACCTAACACTAATACAGTCCTGTGGTAAATGTACCAGTGGGGAGTATCCAGAAATGACTGCAGAGATCAAAACCTGCTCCTGAAGCCTTATATTCTCAGTCTTCCACTTAGCAGGCATTTAGACAACTAAAAGGACTATTTATAAGTAGTGTTTGTAAGACAACTAAACAGATCTGTTGATGCACATCCAAACTTGTGAATTACTGCACTATATAGTTATCCAGCTCTTTAGAGCTTTAATTGCAGAGAGACTTGAACTTACCCCGTCCAAATCATAAATGAAACCTGCTGTTTTGAATCCTTCATGAATGCAAATGCTGACAAAATAAGTTGATAAGGAGAATCACACAAAAAGTCTCCAAAAGGGCCTGGGTTGGAGGCATTGGCTCCTTTGGAAGAGGAACAAACTTTGGTGCGGTCAGGGGTAATGTGGTAAGTCGGGTCTAAATGTAGGTCAGATACATGCCAGAACTGCCCTGTTTTCAGAAAACAAATATTAAAGAATTACTTGCATTTGAACTGGAAATACACGGGTAACGCCAAGTTTGCTCCAGTTTGTCTACTGCTATTCCTCTTTCAGGTTTTGAAGAGGAGGATAAATGTTAACAAATTGTTGATGAGCCTGTGTGGTTAAGTGTGGGCGAGTTCTGAATCCCTGACAAGAGCCCTTCACATAGTCTGCTTAGAAAAACTGAAAACAGAAGCAGAGGCATAAGTTGAAGCTATTCAGCAGGAAACAAAAAGGAAAAGAAAAATGTAAGGTTGGTGGGGAGTAGAAAATCAGCTTCTATTTTCTAGAATATCAGTCTGGAAACTGGAGAGTAGAGAAGGTGATACAAGGAGTTCTCCTCTTCACCTGAAAAGAGAGGGAGTTGTGTTTTAATTCTTTTTTTCCAGACTTTGCCTGGCTGGAAGCTACTATGAAAGACCACAGGCTATAAAGAAAGGCAAGAAACAGCATGAGGACAAAAAATTCAGAGCTTTCCTTCTCCCAGCAGCCACCTTAGCAAAGAGACTGGTCTTTTCAGACTGGTCTTTCACACCAGACTGGTGTGTCAGCCTTACCTACTCATTACTTTTCAGGCTGACACATTCTCAGACGCTCCTACATAGCACTTCGTGGAAAAAAAAGGAGACGAGAGGTATAAGAATGTGGCAAACAAGATGAATTAAGTTTTTATTAGATCACAAGCCGTCGAGTTTCATGCAAAGTCATTTTTTTCTGTCAATTTCAAAACACTGGTGGGGGGGGCAAAGGCACACAGGTATCTGGGGTAGTGGTTGTGAAACCGGGACAGCTAGAAATTGATTTTTCCCAAGGTCACATGCTCACTGGGTGGCAAAGCAGGCACCACGCTACTGGAACCTGTGAAGTTTTCTTTCAGGAAGCAAAAACCAGCGGCGATAAAAACCTCCTTCAAAACCTCCAGCACCACTTACTACCGCTGCGATCAGGAGACACAGAAGCGCCCTGGCCACTGCTGCGTGTCTGGTGTGAGGCACGTACGAGTCACGAGGGGATGAAAAACCCTGCGCAAGGCTCTTGGGAAGGGCGCTGTGCGTGTGCCCGGGCACTGCGGGGCACGGCGGGAAGAGGAGGCGTGTGCGGGAGGGAGACCCAGAGACCGGGCTTCGTGTTCTGCGCTGTGCGGCTCAGGACACCGCGCCAGGGGCCGGGCAGGGATCACCTTACATGGCACCGCACGGCAGCGCCAGCCTGCCCTGGCGAACTCAAAACAAACCCCGTTTAACCCCCAACACCCCGTACCTGAATAACCATGAAAAAGACAAAAAAAGTTGAAGCCTGTTGGGACAGAGGATGCCGCTGCAGCGCTCAACACGTGTGCGGGCAACAGTGAGAAGGGGAGGGAAAAGAATGGCAAGAGAGGAGCACGTAGCACAGGCCTCCCGCCGCCGCTGCCGGGCCTCCACGCTGGCAGCACGGAGGGGCTGGAGGCGGCCCCCGGCCGGGCCTCCCTCCGCCGGGGAGGCACCACAGCCCGCGGCTGCCCCTCACCCACCTCCCCTAAGTACTCGGCGGGCGGTCCCAGTCACACTGCGCAGGGTCGGCTCCGCTCAACTGCTGGCCCCCTCCACCCCCCGGCGAACTCACCCATAGAGGAGCGGGGCTGCCGGCCGCTCGGCGCCGCCTGCAGAGCGGAGCAGAGCAGCAGCAGGCCGAAGGCCAAGCGGCCGGAGCGTCCTTCCCGCAGATGCATGTTAGCCGTGCCGGGAGCCACTTGCCCGCCGACAGCTGCTCATGTGACCGGCCCGGCGCCGAGGAAAGGGGCGAGTCCGGCGCGGCTTGTGCAAGCCCCAGCCCTTCGCCGCCTCCCCGGGACTTGCGGAAACCTTCACCTCGCCCCTCTCGCACGGTTAGGGCCCAGAACCCCGTTTCTGCTCGGGGCACTTCGCTCGTTGCCGAGCGGCGGCTGCCGTCACCTCAGCCGGTTGTACCGGTGATCGGGGTGACCTTCAGGGAGCGTCACCCCTGCGTCAACACTGAGACGCTCAGGACCAAGCAGGAGCCAACCTGGCCACAGACTGGGTTAAATTCGCGGCACCGGCAGATTTAAGGTGGCATCGGGGCAGGCAGGGTCAGGCGGGGGAAGCCTTCCTTGCTCGGGATTGCATGTAGCATGTCCCTTCGAGGCCCGCGCTCCTAGCAAGGCGCTACTGCTCTCCGAGACCTGTGGATGAAAAGTTCTTCCCCCCGAAAGCCAGCCGTGGCCCAGATGGGCAGAGCTGGGTCCTGAAACACCTCCGAGGGCCAGCGCTGCTGCTGCTGCCTTAGCAGGGCCGGGCAATAAGCGAGCTGTGCGTGGATGCCTCGCAGGAGTCTCCAGAATCCTTTGGAAGGATGGTTTCCTCACAGTGTATGTGTAAAAACGCTGGTTTACCAGCATCTGAAAGTCTCATGTATCAGTATTTTTCCTCACTTTACCATTCATCTGAGCAGTGCCACAGGCACCACTTCTCCTTCCCTTCTTTGACATACTTAAAATAGCAAGAGACATCAATAATCTTTGTGATGGTTTCATGTGACTTACAGAACATATGTGCATACAGAAAAGTAGCTTTTGTTTGAAAGTGACTGTAATGTAAACTATTTACCCTTCATGTGTAAACAAGTCTTGACAATGTTTCTTTACTCATACTTGATAACTTTTTTTTTTTTTTAATTCACAGCCCTGCAAATCACGTGTTGTGAAGTTTATTGCCAGTACTGATGACACAAATCTGTTTTCCACAGGGATGAAGGAAGAAAAGCAGCTGCTTCCACCTTTCAGTGGAGTGGACAGCCATATGCATATGCAGTCCAGTGCATAGGCAGCAAAGGAAGAGAGACAGATTAAAGTTATATTAGGTGCTGACTGATTACATGAGCTAATAAAACAGAAGGGCAGAAGATGCTGTTTGAACAGAACTTGCACTATAGCAGCTGAAGCAGACCAAAACAGAGATTGAAGCTCCCCATACCACTGGAAGTTCTACTTTTCATTTCTCTGATGAAGATAGCTCCTAGATTTTAAAAAATGATTAATACCCACCAAATAAAACACACTTCTAATAGTTCATAAAGGACTCTTAAGTGTTCATCACATGAGAAAACTGAGTTGGACATTCCTGTCAGGCCCTTTGTGAAAAAGTAAAGCAAACAAGGTTAGATGCTATAGTTATGTCTGAACTTTTACCAGATGAGTGAGATAAGCTACCCATGTCATCCTAGCTATCCAGGGAAGCAAGAAACCACATCCCATGATACCATATAGCACATCTGAAGGATGGCACAGCACAGTATTAGTCCCAGAAAGCTGTACAAGACAACTGCATCTCTCTTTGCAGCCACACACCCACAGAGTATTGACCAGGTAAAATCACAGCTCTGCCCTGCCTTTGTCTTAAAGGTTGGAGCTACACATTCATGTGGTCCACTAAGTCAGTATGTCATAAAACATGGACTCTCCAACCAATCTCCTCCATGCTGCCAGCAACCTGTTCCAATTTTCCTAGTAATCTGAAGTATAAAGTAGCTTCTCCCACCATGGTCTTTTAGGAAAATATTCTTCAGGAATAAAGGTTTAGTTTAACTTTTCTACAGTGCAAATTTTTATGTCCTGTACATGCTAGCTTAGGGAGTAGAATCTCAGAAGATTTGTCTTGTACTGCTTTCCCTTTATCCCTTTATTTTCTTTCCACCTCTGTGGAAACTGATTAATTTTGTACTTTAAGTTCTCACAGTCTTGTCCTTTACCATGTGGGTCCTTTCTTCCAGCCCTGTAAAACACTTCAATCTTCAGATTTGAATTATGAAAAAAACAAAAAACACCACCAAACCCAAAAGAAAACAAAACCCTTCAAGAACAAAAACCCCAAATGAATAACTGTCATAAGTATTAAAATCAAAACTACAGGATCCCCTCTGACATCAAAGGCAGTCTATTGACCTTAGCTTGCACTGGGTAACAAGCTTCCAGTGAAAAGAGGAGCTGAAAGTGGCTTGAGCCTCTGACTTCTCTGCCTACTTCTACTTCTCTGCCTATGTAAAGAGAGGGGCTTTAGTTTTCTCCAGCAGAAAGAAGCCACTGAAGAGTGAGGGCAATTTTTCATTTCCCATGTACTCTACACCACACAGAGAGGCTGCTGCAGCATTATGCACAACATGCTTTTCTGTTGTTTAACTTGGAAGAATTTAACAACTCCCTCCAGAACACTGAACATTAGCTGATTAAATGCAAAAGGAGCACAGGTTTTAAAAACTTTTTAATTTGCTTGATCTGCATTCCAAAAAAAAAAAAAACAGTTCAAATATGTTCCATTTACTGTAAAAAAAAAAAAAAGAGGCGAGTGTTTCAGAAATTTAATGCCAAGGTTAGCCTGTTTCACTATACAGTACAAACTTGCCAATTTGATGGCATAATGTGGTTTTTTTTTAAAAAAACAACCCCCCCAAAACACTATTAACCTTCCATGCCAGAAATGTGCATTTTAGCTACGTTTAATTATGGACAGTACATTAATCCATCCAGCAGAAGCAACATCTCAGGTAAACTCTACGCTTTCTCATAGTGGCGAACAGCAACCACATCACCAAAAGTGAGAGTCTGCAAGTCCAAGGAAAAGACAGACATGTTAGATGCCAGAGCATTTTATGTAATGTAACACTATTAAGATGCCCATGCTAGAGCAAGGTTGGTTTACATTATGTAATCTATTAAAAAATATTGGTATTTTAAATGAACAAGAGGCAAAACCTTATAGTTTCTATAATAAACCCAACTCTCTCCTTGCCAATTTGAAACCAGCACATAATGCACATTTACAAGGGAACTAAAGTGAGGCTAGAAATGACTCATTTTTCTAATTTTCCCAAGTATTTTCTTAAATATAGCATAGTTTTAATACAGATTTAACATCTATTTTCCCAAGTTTCTGACACTGCAAGATATGCACTCTAAAAATCAATGTCCTCTATACCTATATTCTATACTATTATGCATAGGTATATACTTAAGGAAAACCCTGTATTAAAATAAATGCATTCTCTGTACTTAAATAGAACTACCAACTATTTTATTTGCTGCAGTCATGCAGAACACTAACTGCACTGTGTGAGTTTGGGAGGTATTTCCTGAAATGGAACAGGGCATCTCAGCATATTAAAATTCCAAAGGAAAATGTGCTGGGCATGTTTGTATATACATGTAGCTGTTTCCAAAAGACAAAACATGTACTTTTCTCTCAAATCTCTTGTCACATTGTGTTGCACTGACTGCATGCTTTATGGTTTTAGTTACTTGTAACTCTCCATCCATTCTATGAAGTATTTAGAAAACAACTGGTTTTCTGTGACAACCAAGTCATACATACATCATACTAATATAAATATTTAGTTTAGCTAAAGAGGTTTTGTTTTTGAAAGCTACAACTGTGCCAAAAATAAGCATGAGAAGTGCTACCCTGGACAATAGGTGTAGTAATGTTTTCACCCAATACTCCTTTTCCTGAATAACCAGGAAAAGTATGTGAATTTATAAAACAAAAAAAAAAAGACTCTTCCTCACATCATTGCTGTTTATTGTAGCTTCTAACATGATGATTAAATATTTAAATTATTATTAAATATGAAAATATAATTACTTCCTGTAATATTTCTTTTCCTAGGGAACTGTGTTCTGTGTAATTAAATATTATTTATGCGTGCATATATAAAATGAATTAAAAAGAAATCTCAGCACTGGCAACAAATCAGTGCCTATATAATCAAGAAATTTGTATCTTTTTTCCAGCTCACCAGGTCGTTTTTGCTTGAGCACCGACACAAGCTCAAAACAAAAGAGCACAACACTCTGGAAATTCACAGGCTGGCCCACCTAAAATCACTAGCAATTTTTCCATTGTCAGTAAAACAAGATGCAAAAGGAAACAAAGGAAGTATTTTTTTAAATCTCTGCTAGCTTTCCTCACCAATCGGGTTAAGGGTTTGTGTCTAACACTATCTGTCCATAAACCTTGAGATAAATGGAGATGTGTTAGCAGCTTATGTGAATGCTCACTAAGCATTATACTTACCATGACCATTTTGCCATCCTTTATTTCTCTCACAAAGTTTGTCTCTTTGCCATCCCACTTCTGTACGTGCACTAGTTTGTCTCCATCCAGGGTAACAACAGACTGTGAGATACCAAGAAACACAGACATTCATTTATTTGGGGTATTTGGGATTCTGCTCACACATTCTGCCTGCACTGTTCTATTGAATTCTCTTCAAAAGATGGATGTGGATCTAGAATGATAAAGTAGTCCCAGCCATTTTAAAGCCAAGCCCATGAATCATCCTTGTTTTAAGCATGAACTCCATACAATTCTTATTTGTGTCAAAGGATGAAAAAAAGTTGTTTCCTTTGAGTCCCAGTCTCACAAGAATCTCCATTTCAGATGTGCTTTGGGCTAGACTTTTCAAGTTTTGCCAAAGATGCAGGGAAGAAGGCATTTCCCCGTGTTGACAATGAAAAAAATATGCCAAATTATATTTGGATTGAAAGAAAAGTGCCCAGCTAACACAATTCTTCAGCACTGGGGTTGGTGACACCATGCATTTGCTTCAGACAAGACATAGCTTTAGCAGGAAAGCAAGACCAAAATTAATTCTTTTTTTCTCCATTCTTTCACAGTGCTACAACTGGAAGTAGCAGAAGCTACATTGTTTTCTCTTGACCCTACCAAATATAGAGCCTCAGGGGTAGGGTGGGGAGGAAGGAGAGAAGCAGCTACTGCTGCCCCAGAGTTCACTTACTTTGCAGTTTCTATCATCGGGGGTAGTTTCGTCGAATTCCTCTCCAAGTTTAAAGCTGATTTCTGTGTTTTTGAAAGTGCTTTGAGTCCTGATCACTACTTTGTCCCCCTCGCTGCTGATAATCACAGTGGGTTTAGTCACATTGCCCACCTGCCGTGTTGCAAATCCCACTCCTAGACCATGAAGGGAACAGAGAAATCCATCAGCTTCTTTACATCTTTTTTACCACACATCGAGGTACTACAATCTCTTGCCCCGCTTTACAGCTTTAAGCCATCCCAGTGAAATGCTACTTTCTGCTTCGCTTGTGCCTTTGTCCCTAAAGTATCCACAGGTACCCCCCTCACACAGACGCAGCTCTGCATCCCGCCTTATCTCCGCGCATCGTGACAAGGACCCGAACTGGGCAGCACGGAGTGCCCGGGCAGCACCGCAGAAGGGGTGGCAATCACTTCTGCTTCTCTCCGTTTCAGTTCCAGCATCATGATTTCTCGTTTGCTTGCTTACAGTTTATCTGAAGGCAGAACTCGCCCTTCTTCACACGCAACCCCTAAGCCTGGGGGCGTCCCTTAGAGCCTCTCATGCGAACACCCCGCGAACCCCGTCCCCCGGCTGCCTGCCCCGCATCACTGACTACTGACCGCTCAACGCTCCCCCGTCCTCTGCGACTCCCTTGCCCTACACCTCCGGCAGCGAGGGCGGGGGAAAGCTTTGTCAATTTTTTTTTTTTTTTTGTTAGGAACGGTGCAAAATCCCAGCCCTCCTGAACGTGCTGCTGCCGCCCGGCCGTACCTACCCAGTGCCTTCATGTACTCGTCGAAGTTGTGGCTGTCCACCAGCTTCCAGGTGGCGCAGAAAGCCTCGACCATGGCGGCCGGCTGCGGGTGCCGAGAGCGGTGCGGGGTGTAGCGGAAAGCGCTGCTCTCCTCCCTTCGCCCTCTATTTAAAGCCGGCGCCCGGCGGGGGGCCGGGGGGCGTGGGGTATCTGCGGTCCGCCCTCGCCGGCCGCCCCGCCCGGGGAAGGCTCTGGCCGCCGCCCGGGAGCCGGGAAGGGGCGCTGGAGGCCGCTGGCCAGGGCCGCCCCCCTCCAGGCCTCGGGACGTTGTTGGGGAAAGGGAGAGAGCTGTCACCTCCAGGGCAGGGCGGTGTGTGTGTCTCCTCGCCTGAGCCGCCCCAAGGGATCAACCCGGTTAACAGGTGTCCCTGTTAAAGTAGCGAGAGCGAAAATTGGAGAGGGATCGAAATGGTAAATATTTGATTGAATAAAAACACAGGATCGCTATTGTACCGCAAAGCATCTTCTCTAAAAGCTTTCCTGTGAAGATTTTCAAGCTTGGTATTGGCCAAGAACAGATGCCTTTCTCCAGCATTACACAGCATCTCTATGGATGCTGTCAGAGACTGCTATATGCAATTGCTGGCTGGAAACAGCACTTTGCCTCCACAGCTGGCAGCATTTGGAAACTCAGGATAAAGAAAGAAGGAAAAGAGCTTAAAACTGTTTCATCCAATACATTTGGTTTGTTTGGTTGGTTTGGGTTTTTTTTGCTAGAGAGTGAATGTTTTCCTACTTTTATCTGTTCTTTGAGATTCACTGACAGTGCTAGGTAGTCACCTGGGCTCTTGAGCATTTCTTTTCTTTCATAAAGCAGCCTGGCTCTGTGAAAGAAGCCAAAGTGTCAGCTTTTCCAGACCTACTGTTTGGATGGATTCCAGAGTCGTGAATATCTCTCTTTAGCTCTTGTAACAAAACTCAGGGATTAAGTGGAAGAGACTTTCTGTGATTTAGGAACAAAACTTCATCAGTTTTCCACCTGGTCCAGACATATAATAATATGATTATGAATATTTTCCTAATATTTTAAAATTAGTTTTTGACTGTCGTTTGCATTTCTTTCAGGCTCTTGTAATATGGCACATTATTTGGGTGTAGGGCAAGTGATTATTCTGATGGTATTTTAATTTAACTTGCCACTTTTTCACTTGTCCTCAGAAAGAGTTAACCTCTCTCTGAATTAATCTCAGGAATATAATCCAAATTCCTTGTACTACACAATACAACCATTGGTAGTCTTGATAACCTAAGGCTATGAACTCTTCAAACTTCTGTCCACTTTGATGCACAGAGACACTGAAGCTGCTCCATTTGTCTCTGACATCCTCTTCTGACCTTCATTTTTGAGACATATCAGCTAGTGCTCAGAAAGCCAGGGAGAGCAAGAACATCACTTGAAATAACAGATTGCCAATTGTTTTCCATTACCTTGAAAAGAATTAAATTGTTTTATTGGTTTGTTGTTTGGTTTTTTTTAGAGTTGAATAGTGCCATGTCTCTGAAGTTAGCACAGAATACCAGCCTTACTGGTGCATCTCATATGGATGTCACCACCTGTAGCCAAGCTCTGCAGCCATGAGAGCTCCATCACTGTCACCCAGGCAGCTGATGTGTGAGTACATGCAAACTGACCTTGCCTCTCACCTGCTTCATCTGAAATATTAAATCCTAAATGATTAGACCAATATACCCATGAACTGGCAGTGCCTTCTCTCCCAGTACCAACAAGATGGAGTTGTCTGTGAATACAGATTCTGTTTGCAGAAGCTCTGGAGCCTCTGCTGATCCTTCTGGTGTGGATGTGTGCAGAGGGAGCCCTGTCAGTGTTCCTTCCTCTCTATGCTCACTGGAGCTTTTATGTAGAACTAGACTCATGAACTCTGTGTGACATAAAACTCCTGAAAGTCATTCAGTGCCACTGCTGGGTAGCTGGACTTCTCAAGTACACTTGTGCCTTGCACCTTCTTCCAGCCAGCCTGGTCCTTGGGAGATGGCCATATCCTTCATACTTTAAGTAATCCCACCTACATGATGTCTCAGTTCTGTGAGGATTTCTCAGTGTACTTAGCTGAGACAGATACCTAGTCTTAAGAAAAATATATTCTTTAACACTTTGCTCTATGATAAGTGTTTATTGAGATCTGCTAAAATGTTCATAGTCCTTCTGCTGCTTAGATAGATTGCTGAAGTCATCACACAAGATTTTATGATGGTGAGATCCCACCTATCTGTGTTGGGAGTAAGACAAATCAACAGTGGGAAATGGTACATTCTTGACACCTCCTGGGGTGACAAACCACAGCTAAAAGTATTTTCTGTGGTATCTTATGCCCTGTATTTGCTTGTGGAGCCTTAATGAGAGTTGTGAAACTGTGTGAAATTGACCTGGTGCGCATTTCAGGTTGCTGCACAAAACATCAGCTTGGAGATTCTTTTATGCTGACAGCAGTGTTTGAAGGTTTCAACAGAGGGTGTACTCCCCTGGAAAAAGCCTTTGTGATGAAAGATGTCTCTGGAGATTCCTCTCTTGAACACTCAGGGACTCATTCCCTTTTACACTAAAATCTTCACACCACCTGAGCAGTAAGTAGGAACATCTGCTTTCTCTGTGCAAGAACCGCTTCAAAGATGAAAATGCAATGGCAAGACATCCCTGAGTAATAAGTAATCCTCTCTTCCAAAGGTCATCCGGGGTGAATGTGGGACTGGCATAACCTTCAGCCTTTGAATACAGGACAGAAAAACTGCAAAACTGCTTTTGGCTACCTCTCCCCCTGCTTCATTTGTCATCAGACATTCAGAGAATGAGGTGCTCAGACTCATTCAGCTTTCATTAAGACCTTGGGGAAGAAGTACAATAAAATCCTTGTTCAGAAAAAGGAAAAGGGAGAAGAGAAGAAAGAAGAGAAGAGAAGAGAAGAGAAGAGAAGAGAAGAGAAGAGAAGAGAAGAGAAGAGAAGAGAAGTGATTTTTGGTGCTGTAGAAAAAACTAATGTCAAACAGGGCAGTAGAATGTCTTTAACTAAAATTATGTCATGTGTCCTCTAGCTAAGAGATTTGCCGACCCCCTAATAAAAATAATCTCAGTGTTGTCAGTGAGTCACAGAAAATCAGTAGGTTCACTCTATTGATGGGCAGCTCTTTAGAAATCCCACTTTGAACAAAAGTGATTAATGCCTTATGGAGAAAAAGGCCAATTATGCAGCTGCAGAAGTGATCACAGAATGGCCCCAGGTACAAAGCAGCAGCAGAATTCCAGTGCTGTGCTGTGTAAATGCCAAGGGAAGGGCTTTGCTGGAACTGCACCCAGATGATAGGCAAGGTGCAAGGTATTGCAGGCAGACAGTGGGCCATATCCCCTCTAAGAGTGCAGCATCCTTAGGCAAAGCTTAGGAGCATGTTCAGCAGGCCTCCTGCCACTGCAAATGCTCAACCAAAATAATGCCAGGACAGGCTACCATTAGAGCAGAAGTCATGGTAAGGTCTAATTCTGATGTCTCTTACTAACTGGTGAAAATGAAGTGGTCTGGGATCATGCATTTCATCCTTGTAGACTCTCCCTTAGGTTACAAATTGTTGTGACATGAGATTAGGAGAGTCCTGGAAAGTAAATACCCACTAATACCTCATTATGAACTATTAGACATTTATTGGGATTGGTTTAAGCTGAGAGGACAGCTGGTCTGCAGTGGTTGAAAGAAGGAAACAAATACTAGTAAATATCTCCAGGGTTTTTTTCTGCATTTTAAAGGCATTTGGGGGTTGTTATCTATTTTCTAATATTACTATATCTACATCTGGAGGACTCAAGCCAGAGGATCTCCTCAGAGAATTAGCCTATGCTAAGGCCAGTCACCTTGCTGGATTCCAGTTCTATTTATTGTAGTTATTTTAACTTTGTACCATTAGGCCTTCAGCTGTTTTAATGTTTGTCTTTGCTTTCTTTTGTGTTTGAGAGTAGACCAACTATTTTAAAGCCTCTAAAATGTAACAGAAATGTCTGATACTGGATGTCACTTACAATAGCTGTCTAGTTATTGTAAAATCAATACAAGAAATCAGCTTTCTGGATTTACAGTTTCAGAATCACCAAATGTAAGGTCATATATTGAGGAACAAAGAAATACAGTCTTATAAAAAAGCAGCTGACTATTACAGGGGTAATAATGACTGGGAGAAATTGGAAAGGCACATGAATAAGATGAACACATGAAGTTAAAATAATCTTTATGTGCATAAACAGAAAAAAATAGCACATAGATTTAAGGAGATTACTTGAATTGGACTTGTTGCAACTGATTCTGGAAGCCTTGTGCAGGTTTGGTGTTGTGACTATCTGGAATTCAATATAATGCCCTGAAATCACTCTCAATACCAGCTGAGATTTAGGCAAGAAATAAAATCAGTTTTATTTCTCTGAATTATAAATTTTAGAAAATAACTACTGAATTTGGAAAACAGATGCAAAGTAATAATTCAGCTCATTAACTACCTGCATTTGGATATTCCCACAGTTCTTCTGTGTTTCAGTCAGCTATGGACTGACAGGACAGAGTCACAGCCTGCTGGAGCTAGAAGTGGTCCCTCAGATGCAGCTGTGTGTCTCCTCTAAATCAGAATCTCTCACATGGTGCAAGCTGTTTTCCCAGGTTGAAATGATTTAATGCACCCTGGAGAAATGTTTAAATTACCCAGTCTTGATAAATAATTTGATTAAGTTATCAATTTATGGGCCTGTTGATGAAAAAATACCTGATATAGATCAAACAGAGGTGCTTTTGAAGGAAGCTTCATGCTGGGTGACCTAGTTAGAATTGCACACCCAATATGATTCATTCAAGAGTGCAGCTATATTCCTCCATTATGTATTGGTTTGTGACCAAGCATTGAGTCATTTGTGAGTCTTCACAAGTCAGAATCTGTAAACTTCTGGGAATACAAAATACTAGAGCAACCTGAAGCTTGGTGGGGTTAGGATGGCTCACTGCTGGTTTTAAACAGGGACTAGTATCAAGAGAAATGTGGGGAAAACTTTGGTCATCCCATCTGGTTGAACACAGCACAAATATGGAATAGGACTCTTCAGTCTGGTATACAAAACTCCAGTCATGAAAGTGAAGCCTAGAGAAATTGATATGAAAAATGAAATTTATATTAGCTGTGAGGAGACAACCCCTTGACTAACTTCCAAACTGCATTTTCATCCCTGTGTGTTGTAAACTATGCTAACAACCACAGCTGGGAGACATGATGCAGGAAGTAAGTAGTTCAGAGAAGTTCCAAATCCTGGATTATGAAAAAAAATCATGTGAGATGGTCACAATGGGCAAATCTAAACCAGGAAGCTTAACAAATGCACCCCACTTGTCTGGATAATCACAGAACTCACTTTCTGGACTGTCCTGCAATAAATGCTGGTGGGATACTGTAGAAACATCCACTGTTCCTATAGATACATCCACTATTCCTTTAATTCTATACACCCATGTGCATTTCCCTCTCACTGTTGTAAACGTAACATCTATGTATCACAAAATCCTTAACTAAACTTATAATAGTTAAAGAAGGCTTCTAATAGCACCTTCCTGCAGACCTTTGAAACTTTTTTGATTGGCTAATCAGCACTGCAGCCAGAGCTCAAAATATCCAGAGTCCAAAGCCAATGGAGGGTGCAGGAGCAGGCTGCTTGCACCAGGACAGGCTCAGGTGTTCTGCTAAAAAAGGGTTATGGACACAAAACTTTTCTGCTTATAGCTCCATCTCATTGACCTTTGTCTCCACCACCCTTAAATACATTCCTTCTTCCATGTCAGCATTTCATTTTATCCTTTATAAATTTACCTAGAAGTTTCTACTTGTAACAGCTTGGGTTAAAAAAAAAAAAAAAAAAGGCAAAAAGCAAAGTCAAGAGTTCAAAGGCTGTCTGAAATAACATGCCTAAAAGAAACTTATTTCAGCACTTTCTATATATTGCAACACTATCTCTCTTTGCATAATCACATGGGGTTTTTTTTTCTTTTAAAATAGCTTTCCCTCACTCAGTGCTCAAGACAAAGACTGTTCAGGGATGGGCTCAAGGCTCTTTAATGATATATAACCTCTCCACCTGGTACTTGCAGGGAGGAATACCACTGAGTTGTCCATCTACCATATCATTTTATGGCATATGGAGGCAATTAAAGAAAACAGTTTATTATATTGTGTGCTGAAAACACTTGCTATTAATTGGTCAAGGCAGGTGATCCTACTCAGCTACTCCTCCAAGTAGGTGATCTCTACTCAGCTCTGGTGAGAATCTAGAGTACTGTGTCCAGCTCTGGAGTTCTCAGCACAAGAAGAACATGAACATGTAGTAGGTCTAGAGGAGAGCCACAAAAATGTTCAGAGGGCTGCAACACTTCTACTGTGAAGAAAGGCAGAGTGAGTTGGAGTTGTACACCCTGGAGAATGAAGGCTCTGGGGGAACTTTACTGTGGCCTTTCAGTACTTAAAGGGGGTTATAAGAAATATTGGGACAGTATTTTTAGCAGGGCCTGTTGCAACAGGACAAAGGGTAATGGTTTTAAAATAAAAGTGGGTAAATTTAAATTAGATAGAAGGTGTTTTTTTCACAATGAGGGTGGTGAGACACTGGCCCAGGTTCCTCAGGGAGGTGGTAGATACCTCATCCTTAGAAACATTCCAGGTTAGGTTAGGTAGGGCTCTGAGCAACCTGATCTAATTGAAGATGTCCCTGCTCCCATCAGGGGGGTTGGACTAGATGACTTTGAAAGGCCCTTCCCAAACCAAACCATTCTGATTTTATGATTCTAAGATTCTATCATTCTATGCTGGGCATAAGACAGTATAAGTGAGAGAAGTAAGGGGTGAGCACTGAAGAAAGGAAGTGAGAAGATGGATGAGAGCTTTGAATGGTGTTAAATGAGAAATTTGAAGGAATAGGATGGGATTGTTGAGCATTTAAAACACCAGATGGGTACAGAATTGGTGAAAGAAAATCTGTAGCTTTCCCGAGAGTGCATGCACGGCACTTTTCATGCTTTAGCCTTAAAGGACGTTTTCCTTCCATGGTGCACAGAGTGCTCAGTCCCCTCCGCTGGAAGCTGAAGGAGGCTTAGATGGCCACAGGGGAAAACCCACCTCCTGGGAACACCGAGCAGCTGTGTGCGGATGGCTGCTGAGGAACGGGGTCCACCGAGGAGCGGCAGCGATGCTGGAGAGCAAGAAGTGATGTTACTGTGAAGAAACCGCTTCTTTAGCTGCCCGGGTGGGCACCGCTGCCGTCTGGGTGGGAGGTGCCTCTCAGGGAGTTCACCTGCCCTCGCCGACTGCCGCAGATCAGCCCGAGGGGGAAGCGGTGGGGCATAAAGAGTGGCACATTTCAAACCCATTTCACCCCATTCTTTTGAAGACGCGGGGACTTCTGGCGTCTGGAGGGGGACTCTCCGGAGCAATACCGGCGGGAGAGGCGGGATGCGGCCGCCGGAGTCGAGACCTGCCCAGGGTGCGAGCGCTCTCTGCCGGCAGCTCGTAACACCTCGGCCGAGACCCATCCCTCGTCCCACCGGCGCCGGGCGTCTGGGTTTTTTTGCCACGGCTCCCCCTCTTTTTCACTTTACAGTTCATACGAAGGAGGCCCCAAGGCAGACGTTGGCGGGGGGCGAGGTTGTGAGGCAGGCGAAGGCTCGGCGCTGTGCCTAGCGTGGACTCGGGCGCCATCTCGTGTCCGCCGGCCGGCAGTGCGGCACTGGGACAGAAAGTGCTGCTAACCCCCAGAAAACTACATTTATTATTAGAAAACTAGTTCTGGAATACTCATGGGGGTTAACAGCAGTTTACACGCTCTTGCTTTTTTGTTTACCTTGCTGATGAATCACGTAACAAGGTGCCCAGGGATCACAGAATCACAGAATGTCAGGGGTTGGAAGGGACCTAGAAGATCAAAACAAAATGTATAGGAAGGTTAAACCAGTCTCTTAGTGAGTAGCTTTTCTGTACATTGTATGATAAGCACTGGATTTACTGCATCAGTCACCACACAGCAGAGTGCCAGGAATAAAGCACTGGCAAGGATTGTCTAAATCCTCACATCGGGGCTCTTTACATCGCAGGCAATTGCTGAATAGATGTTTAATCCAGCAAAGCCCACAGCACCCAGGCTTTGTAGCAACAGTCCCAAAATAATCCCATTTTCTATAAAATTTAAGTCTTGCATTAAAATCTGGAGGTCTGGCATTAGGCTGTGGGTGGAGTGACCACCTTCAGATCTCCTGTCACTTTGAGCCATCTTGGGATATCCACTAGTCCTCCCTGGGCTGAATAAAATAAAAAAAATAAGTAACAGCTCCCATCATGTATTGCTAATTACTATCTGAAGTAGAATAGCTTTAGGTAGGGGAGATTAAACTTGAGCACTCCCTAAAAAAAGGTCAAAACCAGCCAACTATGGTGGTACTGGCACCCCAGCTCAAATTGCAGAGCAGGTATCTAAAGCTGGATATGTTGCAAGCCAGACTTAAACACATGTTTTATGATGGAATTTACAGGTTAAAAATGCTTTTAGATAGCTCACCCCTTGGTTCCCAAGCCTGACATCTATCCTTTGCCTGTATAATGTGATTGAGGTTCCATCAGAAGGTCTGGGTGGCAGAACCCAAGGCAACATGCTCCTGCTGAGTGGGCAAAGAAGTAACCTAAAAAGGGTATCAGGAAAGAGCACCACAGATCTCCAAATGGCAGCCCTGCAGAGCAGGAAAGCTTCTGATGGCATTATTTTCCCAAACTTCTGTAAGCCATTGAGGCAGTTCTCATCAATGCAAGATGTCTCCTGTTTGTGATCACCCAGCTTTCTGAATGCACAGGGACACCGAAGTACTGGACCCTTAGTGAAACCCTGGGTCTGGGGCTTATGCTCACTAAGCACTGAAACTATAGCATGTACTAAACTGGTGGATAAATCCTTGAAGAAATCTGTGTTAAATTCCTTTTGATGGGCTTTATCACACATAGATCACCAGACAGAAGATGACATGAACTAGTTCTAAGTAATTTGCTAAATTTGAAGTATTCCTCTTTGTATATTTGATACATATAGGATGTTTGGAATACTGATGGTAAAGTGTAGTTTAAATATCTTCTAGCCACTGCTCTGCTGTAATTTTAAACTAATCCAAGTTCAGTCATACTATTTATGATCATCACTGTCTGAAAGCTGCATGAGAGAGAAGTGGCCACTGTGGGTCAGATTGTAGGTCCATGTAACTAAATATGGTATCTTGCCCAAGATACCATACCATATATGTTGGCAAACATATATGACATTATATATGGCAAACATATATGACATTATCACTGACTAGCCTCCTTGCTTTAAAGCATTTGTGTTCATGGACTTCTGAGTTGGGAGAAATTTTCTGTACGATTAAGATCTCATGAATTAAAACTAAAGTTAGATATCATTCACACTGTAATTAGTATAAAGCCAATTTATACTCAAAAGTATAAATTGGCTCAAAGTTTAGCAGGACTATTACCTATAGTCAAAGTACTAACAAGAAAATGAACCAGCATTTTCCCAACTTCAGGTGTGCTCAAAAATAGCAATCATGCCTAAACTCCAAACTACTGGACAGCATGATGTAGATACAGCTCTAGAGGGGCTAGCTCCTGTCTGGCTGACTCAAGTGTGATACACAACTAGTAAATTCTTCTGGACCACAGTTTATGTTGCACAATGTCTTCCACACCATCCAGAGTTAGTGGTTCTCTTCACACTGGTCAGAAACTTGCAGCTGTCTCAGAACTGGAAAAGTTTATTTGACAAAACTCAGGGCATAACTGGATAATCCTCTTCTATCTCAGATACAAAAAGAGCTCTCTCAGACAACCTGGACTAAAAATTCTTTAGACACAAACTGTACATGCATGTGGCAAAGTGTTTCTCTATGGTTCTAGATTCTATAAAGTGACCCACAGAAGTGAAGAACTAAGCTGAAAAGTAAATTCACTGAATTGGTTCTGTTCTCACTCAAACCAGGACATTCTGATTTTAGTCAAGTTGCATTTTAAATCTTTCTGTTAGTCTGTACTTCCTGTGTGGTTTTTCTAATTTTCTGTTAAAAATATTCTTTCTACACAGTGTTTTCTCAATGACAAGTTCATACAGCTCAAGGACAAAGGAAGCACCAGTTTTCCAGTGTTGAGTGCTCTGACTAGTTCTAAACTGTAAGTCTGTGAGCAGTTAACTCCATGTATGCATATAGCTGCAGAATGGCTTTTATACAGAGTTCAGCACATTGCTAATTTGCTAAATTCATCTGGTTCATAATTGGTGTTTTAAGAACAAAAAAACTTAAATGCATACTCTAAGCATCTATTCTTGTAACTCAAATCTCAGTGTTTTAATTCTGTAAGAGAAGAATCTAAATATATCCAATGCTGCAAATGTGAAAGGAGAATTCAATATAGGCCATGACCCAGAAGAGCACTTTAGCATATGCTCCACTTAAGGCATCTAAAGAATTCTGTTTCAGTAATACTCAGTTGCTTGATTTCCATGGGATCATTTTACCTTGTTAAAATTGCACAATTTTATGTACTGTGATGCTATAAAGGAAGCTGCTGTATGAGAATGGGACTGCAACCCAGAAAAAGATCATGTACCACAAATACAGTTAGCTCCAAGACCCTCTCCACCATAGTTTTCAGAGCTGGTCCTCCAGTGTCAGCTATTTCAGTCTCTTAATTCTTAAGCCACCTGTTTTGCTTCAGTGGATTAAGTTATTTTAGCTTACCACATCTGAAAGTAATTCTGGGATGTTGCACTTGTTAAATGAAGACAGGTAAGTGGAGAGAACCAAGTGTCAGTTCAGTTGGACAAAACAGAATCCTTTACTGAATGGTCCCCAAAAGACAGTGTGTAAATGCACAGGAGGAATGGTAGGTGTGCAGAGAGACATCTCACAAGACCTCTGCCAGGAATAAAATACACAAATATTTTATAGAAGGAATACTGGTCAAATGTGGAATGTACCCATCAGAGATGCTGCCTCTGTTTGGCTATTTTGGGCAAATAAAAGCTTTCAATGGTCAGGGTTGGTTAGAGTTCAAGAAACACAGAAGTGGCTGCTGCTCTAGGCTGCAGTAAAACTGTATGTCTGTACCTGAATCTTAGGTCTCTGACAATAAGGGAATGAATGCTAAATATTTTCAGGAGTATGACCTCCCTAACAAAACAAATCCATTCAGCAGAGAAAATCCTTTGCTTGAACATCTTTGTAAAAATCCTTGTCAGCAAACAACAAAGCAAAAAACAGATGAAAGAAATAGGTATTACAGGGTTTTATGTCTTGTCATACAGGAGAAACAGCAAGGAATCATCAGAAGACAGAAAATATGATAGCTATTTAATTCCCACAGTGAGATTAAACAATTTTAATCACTTACAAACATGGCTACTTTATTTTAGGTACACATGAACAGCCACAATATTCAGCCTAAACCCAGGAATGACAGAAAGTGGCAAGGCTGCTAAGAGTGGGACAATTGAGATGATCTGCCATGATCAAATAGAATTTTAAATAGAGTTTAAAAACAAACACTGGTGCTTAAGTAGTTTACAAAACCTTTTGAAGAGAGGAAGATTTATTTTTTCCTTTATTTTTCTCTTTTTTTTTTTAATCTCTCACAGCCATCTACATAAGCCTAATGAGAAGAAAAAACCTCAGGAGATAAATTACAGTTAATATCTGTAATCTAGTATTTACTTAATATGTTTAAGGTGGGGAGAGTGAACACACCTCTGTGTCAGTGAGCAAGAAGCTATTTTGGGAAGTTGTGAAACAGGATTTTATTCTGAAGCATCATGGTACATTTGCTAGGTATATTAGTTGAAACTGTCCAAGAAAATTAGTTAGGATGAATACTATAACTGTGAGAAAACCCCAAACAAGAGATACAATCTTTAGTTCTTTTCTACACACGTGGATGTGCAGATCATTGGTTTTGAAGCATGACAGTAGAAAAAACACTAGTTCCATGTTAAGGTCATCTAGGTACAAGTTTGTTGCCAAACACTGTCTGTGCTGCTAAAGTTGCTACCACACTTCAGAAGGGGAGACACAGGGAAACTGGAAAGTCTGTTGATGGGTTTCATTAATCCAGCAGTCCTTAGGTGTCAGGAATCATTGCTCTTTCCTTCCACCTCTTGACTTTCCAGCAGGGCTTTGGATGATGGCATTTCTCCACCCTCTGCTCCTTCATCTAAAAAAGGACAGAATTAAACATTTATATTACACATTCTTACAGAGTATTTTCAGTTATATGGTGACTTGCCATAGAATATCAAAACCAGAGTTATATGAGAGCTATGTATTTTAATGGCTTGATCCTGTAAGTCTGCTTGTTAAAGCCAGAAACAGGCAAAAAGAGACACCTGTTAGAGCTTCACATGGTTTACAAACTGTTTTCCTGTCACAGCATTTGAAGTTCCAAATTTTCTTTCCATTTTGATGAATTATCCTCATTTTGTTTGCAGTCTCATCAGAACTTACAATACAATGAGGCTGTTCTTCCCACCTGAAACCTCTGGAATCCCAATCCTAAAAAGCATCCCAGCAGTCAGAGTGGGCCTAACTATCCCTTATTCATTTCCTATTATCACTTCTGCAAACTGCTGATAACAAACTGCTCCTTCCAGTCACACTCTGACACAACAATATTTCAATGACAAAAAGCAGAGGGTAATTCCATACTCTTAATTGTTCCTCAAATCCTGGCAGTGCTGGTCCTTCTATTTGTAAGAAAGCATCAGTACATTTTGCTAAAACTAATGTAGCTGTGTTTGACTTCTAATGCATTGGATGAGCACCAAGGAGAGGAGGATTATTCCATCTGGAGGGCTAAGTACTTATGTTGTGTTGTAACATTTCTTTTAACAAGTCTTTCATTCTTTCAAGTTTATTTTTATCCCAGGGGGGAAAAAAATAATTCAAAAATAAATTCTGTATGCTTTAAAAAGCATAATCTTTCCAACTACTAAACTTTCCAGAGGCCAAAATGAAACAAACATGAGGAATTTAGCTGCTGTATTCTTTTGTGTTTTGTTTAACATGGTTAACATGCTGCATCTTCCTTAAGCTTCACTGCTCTGAATAATATGAAGGTGAGTTACACATGATGCAGCAATGAGTATTTCAGTGGTTTGGACTGGTCACTTCACTTTCACAGATCCTGACACTGCTAAGAATACAAATTTCCATCTACCTCACCTTTGATAAGGGAAACAGTTCTCTCCTGCTGAAGCCTGACTGTGCCAGGCAGAAGAGCTATTTGGAATAAAAAAACCATAATATTTGAAAATCACAGCATTAAACATTGTCTATCTGTACTTTGGAATTGATTTCCAGTGCTCCAGTTGCACACACCAGGAGGATAAAATATGTAGAGTCATACTTTTCATATTCCTAGGGGAAAATATCTTCTTGAAAGAATGGAGTTTTAACTGGACTCATGGCATTCACAGCTTTACTTTGAATGTACTCTGACACAGTGCCTGCTGTCCTACCCACCTGCTTTTCTGAATTCTCCCAGTTGCCCTCACTACAGTCCTGTAGCCTGAGGTTATCTGATGTTTATGTCTTTCCCTTTTTTCCCTTATGTCCTTTTCTCATTCAGAAATGTTTGAGCTTTCCTTTTGAACAAATAATGCCTCCTTCCAGCACCCATCCAGATTCTTTTCCTCTCTTTCCCAGGTTCAAGGGAGGATGTGGTCATTCAGTACTTTCTTTCTCCTCCTGGAAATGTTCTTTCTACCTGCCCAGCAGTCCTTCAATGGGCTCATGCTGGGTCTAGATTACAGAACCCCAAATGCATGAATATATATTTAATTACCAAAGCAGGAAAAATTTATAATCAAAGGAAAATAAAAAAAACCCCTCAAATGTAAATCTGGTGTTGATTAGACTTGTGCTAAATCAACAGAGCACCTTATCAAGTTAAAGGACATGGCAAAATAGGACACTGCTCTCAGAAAGTGAAGTTGATAGCCAGCTAGCAGAAGTAAATCTCTGTAAACCCTTCTATTAATGTATATGCCTGAGTTAGGATAGCTGTAATTGGATTAACAGCACAGTTTGCTGTCTTGTGCTCAGTTAATCTCTCTGCAGCAGTAGCCCCTCATATATATCTCGAGTGATGATATTCCAAGCTGCTCAGCAATGCAACTGTGTTTGCTATTCCTTGATGAACCTGTAATTCAGTTCCCAGTGCCTTTCCCCAGGCTGCTGAACACTGACTTTGTGGGTGGATATGGCAGACTTAGTCTGGGTTAAAATTAACTTGTCTCCTTAGGAGATATAAGTGGTAACTGCTTTGGAAAGTTGAATTGAATCCTAAACGAAGAAAGAAATATTCCTATTGACATAAAAACTGCATGGTGGCACAAGTATTAAAAAGAAACCAAAGGACAACTGCAGAACAATGTCTGTCTCTTGAATGTGCAGCCTTTACCTTCTGAAACGGAGAGCTCAGCCAGTTTGTGTGGCAGGTCTGAAGTCCCAGCACCAGTAGGAGAGCCCAGAATATCTGGTAAGGCATTCCGACGTCCTGCCCGTCCTGATGCTGCAAAATCTGTGACCACAGGCTCCACATCAGTCATCTCTGACTCCTTTCCTCATAGCAACATCTGTGTGAGGAACGAAGAAACAGACAGAAGAAGAAAAGAGCTTAGCCCAGATGGATGCTAATCACACACTCAACAGCACAATAGCCACAGGCTTAGCCCAGTGGGTCTTTTGTTTTGGAATCAATACTGAGTGCTTAAGATTTATCCTGCCCCAGAAGAAGATAAAAGAATCTCTGTGAATTTGCTTACTTTTGCACATCAGAATAGCACAGTTAACAGTTCTGTACTTACAAGAGACCAGTGGAAAGGGTCAGCATCAGCTCTTTCTGCCAGCCACTTGTGTATTTTTATGTCCTGATCCCTAAGTGGTTTTGCCATCCAACCACTAGGAAGGGAACTGAAACTATTTTGTCATACTGCCTCCATGAAGCAAAGCATGTTGTTTTTATTACTAATCTTGTTTAGATTCCTATTTAGAATCTTGTTAAAACAAAATCCTTTCACAGAGAAGCAAGTTACACAAAAAAGACCTCTCAAGAAACCACACTGAAACTCTTCATAACACGTCTTTTATCCTGCAGGTATCAAGCCATTTCTTTTCCTCTGCTCTTTGTCAGTTTGGTTTAAGCTCAGCTTGTGCATTACTTTTATCTAATAAATAATTAAATGCTGGAAAAACAGAACCAACAGTGCCCTGCTCCCTCCATCCCCATCTCAAAGCCCATTGAAATGAACGGGGCAACTCAGGTGTTTGCAGGATCACAGCCCAGGGCACCATCTTCAGTGAGAACACCTGGAGCAGAAGGAGGTGCTACAAGTGGTAAGTGGCAGTCAGAGATGGAGTGTGAAAACTGCCATTAGCAACTGTATTATTAAGTATAACAAAAGACCATCATACCTGAATTGTACACAGTCATTTCTCATCAGTAACAGAGTAATTTCTAATAATGATACATTAATTGTTCAATTCAACCCAATATTTACTTGCACTATATGAATGCCATTCTGGATGCAATGTAGGAACAGGATTGTTGTCTCTCTGTGTTAAATATGGTCAGTGTTTTGTGTGGGAAGGGATACAGAGGGGGCTGAAGACCATGGAAGGCTGTCAGCTTTCAGTTGACAACTGGCTGTACTTAAGAGTAAGAACTGGACAAGGAAAACTCAATCGTGTTAGTGTTTGCATATAAAAAGGAAAGTATCATAGTCCCTTTACTAAAATTCTGCTGTGGTTGAATCACCATCACCATCCTTTACATATGTAGCAGTTACCATTATGTTTGGACTTTTCTTTCACTTAAGGTAATAGAAGCTGAGGAGAAAACAGAGTTCAAAACTGAAGGGCTACCCACTGTGATAGCACAGGATGTTCTCTTAAATATTTTTTAAAGATAAGGGACTACCCCAGCAGGCTAAAAACTGGCATTCCAAATGAAAACATTAAGTCCATTTAGGTCTATATAAATAAACAAGCACTTAAGTCCACCTCCAAACATATGTCAGACCATATTCAAAATAGCTTGCTGCTCCTAACCACTCTTCATCTGTTTCTACCTTTATTTTTTTTAACATATCCATCACAAAAGAAGTATCTTTTAAGCATCTTCTTGCATTTGTTACGTGTAGTATTTTTCATGCTCCCTCATAGAGTAACTAGTATAGCCAGTGTGCACAGACTCTAGTTTCCCCATTCCTTTCCTCCTTCTGTTAGCATCTCCTTCAGCTTCACTGAACTAATTTTGCTGTAGCCTTATCCAAGTTAAGGATGTATCTTGCCAAGGTCTGCATGCAGTTGCTTCTCTCAGCTTCTGTTGTCATTTTTCTCCCATGTTGCTGCTTGCCAGACTAATGGTGTGCAGCTCTAAAAGAACAGTGACATTTCCAGAGCAGAAGGTTTGGTACTTCCCCAGCTCCCTTTTTTTCCACAGCAAAAAAAAAAAGGCCACTCAGAAGCAGAAGAGGACTGGGTGGAAAACAGAATTGAGTGGGGATACAGAGTGTTTGCAGAGGGTCAACAGTAGGAAGTCAAGTGGACCTCCCAGAAAAGCTCACCTACTAAAATGAAACACTAAAGGCTTTGACTGGCATCCCAATTAGTACCCCATCACTACTCCATGGTACCAGACAAACTGCAGCTTATTACTGGGCCATGACATAATACTAAGAGAGTTTTAGGAAATATTAGATTTGTTTTCTCATATATGCCTCTGAAATAATCCAGAATGCACAACAAACCACTCAGGTGTGCAAGGGGCAAGGAAATGCTCTGATTGTGAAAACTGGCAACAACCAGAAGTAAAACTCAACTGCTGTATCTATCAGACATTCAAGTAAATGTCCTCTGACAAAGCAATGGCAGGTAAACCACCAGTGGGATTTTCTCTAAGCAAAACAGACAGTTTTGTTAATTTTCAGATCTTTTATTGGCAGCATAGCCAGCTCCTTGAGAGGAAGTAAGTCACAGAAGCTGGTGAAAATGTATTTAAAAAAATGACAAAAAGAAAGAACAAATAAGTCTCCTGAAAACAACTTGTGATGAGGACACAGGGAGAAAGAAGATAAATCACCACCCTACATATTTTGTGAAAGCTCTTTTTTTCTTCTGATCTTTTTACTGTCTTGGTGCACCAAGACAAAATACTGTGTTTGTTCTGCTTGGAAGGACAAACTATTCCTTGGGAAATGTCAAAAGGTTCTGGACACTGATATTGTTACAACTCCACACAGGAGGCTGAAAGACCAAACACATCATTCCTTGCCACTTCAGGCACTTCTCTCAAAAACTTTTCACAGAGGTCTTAAGATAGTGTCTGTCTGCACTATCAGAGAAAGCTACACTTTCCACCCACTGTTCCTTTTGACTACCTCTTAGTAGGAACAGATTGGAAAGTATTAAATCCTCTCAAAAGCACCTGAGAAATACAATAGCCAACTAGGACTTTTAAAGCCAGATTTACTGATTTCATTTCTTGATGGTCTCTTACTGTATGATGCATTCAGCATCTTACTTTATTCAGGAAGAACTTTAGTTTTAATGAAGAACTTTTTTTTTTTAAAGAATTTTTAATGGTGTTTAGTTGTTTTTTATTTACTTCTAAGTAAGAAGTGTTCTTCAAGCACCTTTATCCCAAAAGCCTGTAGGTTAAAAAGTTTCTAAGGAGAACAGAAAACTTATTGAATTAAATACTTCCCACTGTGCAACTGAGATGAAAACCACATCTCCTTGCTATGCAGTTGCCATGCTTTCACATCCTCTTCTGCTGCAGCTGCATCCTGACAGCTTTGCCTCCTTTTCCCAAAGATCTCAGAATATATTCTTATTACACATGCTCCTGTAATCCATATGTTTTATCCTGAAGCATTACTGCACCTCAGGAAAGGAAAAGAGCTAGGAACATTGATGCTTTTAAGGCAGAAAGAGCTAGGAACATTGATGCTTTTAAGGCAGAAAGTCCAGAGATTATGATGATGACCAACAGTAACCTGGGCACTCAGAGTATTTTTTGTGAGAAAAAAAATCTGTTATGTGTTTTTTTTCACATCAGTAACATTTGTGACACACTTATAAGCCTAGTGTTGGGAAACACATAGAAAGATAAACAAGTGGTCAGATGCTCATGACTTGGGGCACAGAATCTGAAAACCTTGACAGAAGCTGGCAAATGTTACCCCTTGGTGAGTCCAATTTCTAGATAAATCTTATCTATGCTTCCAGGAGGAATGGCTGACAATGGGAAATTAATTTAACTAAGTATTAAGGTCCATTGCAAACATCACCAGTCTCCAGTTCCAAATGTATCTTAACTGTTGCTGTCTCCTGTATGCAGTACCAAAGAAGCTTATCCATGCACTTGTATAGATACTGCAGGTGAAAAAAATCTGTGTAAACCAATGTGCCATGCCAACTTTACAAGGTATGACATGGCATGAAACCACTTTCTATACAAATGAAATGGGATGGACTTCTTTCTTCCTCAGACAGCTACTTCAAATCTTTCAGCTGAGTTTTCTGATCACTTCCAGAAAGCTAGTATTGTACCCATGGAAAAGACATGACTTACTAGTCATGCTGCTTTTACATTTCTGGAGAACACACATGTACAATGGTATGGTTCATTGTCTACAAATTCACTCAGAAACAGCTTTACTGTGAACTGTGTGTGACCCTAAGTACACACCATGCTCTGAGGCACAGAAAAACACATTCTAAAACTAATAACAGATCTAAGTAATGGTACAGCTTTCCCATTGTGAAAGAAAATTAAGCAGAGAGGAGAAGGAGTCACGATACTGACAGCTGAATCAGACCTCACCTGGAGTCCCCAACAGAAGGAGGACATGGAACTGATGGAGTGGGTTCAGAGGAGGGCCATGAAAATGATCAGATATCTGGAGTACATTTACATTGGACATTAAGAAGTTCTTTGTTATGAGAGTGGTGGAACACTGGAAATGGTTGCTCATGGAGATGGTGGAGGCCTCATCTCTGGAAACATTCAAGCTCAGGTTGGATGAGGCTCTGAGCAATCTAATCTAGTGGAAGATGTCCCTGCTTACTGCAGGGGGGTTGCACTAGATGACTTTTAGAGGTCCCTTCCAACTCAATCATCTGATTCTAAGTAATAAATGAAATGACATTAGCTGAAGGCAGTCAATACCAGGCAAGAGAGCAGCTCACTTTCCAAATGTCCCTGAGTGACCAAAAGCAATGACAAACATAAGCTTTAGTTGACTTTACTTGAAACACAATTCAACAAGGAAGAAACATCATAATGCATCAGCTATACTGGAAAGAAATCAAACACATCCCCTGCACCATACCCATGTCAACAGCTCTGTAACCCAGCACACATGTATGCCAGTACTATATTCTTGATGAGAAGCAGCAATGAGAAGCAAAAAAACAACCCCAAACCCACAACCTCTTGAGAACTAATGATAGAAAAAAATAGGCTATATAATTAGCCACAGTACACACTAAGAACTTCTTCACTGTAACTTATTTTGGATTAATTTTATGCTTCAGGTGAAGGGTTTATCTGCAGTACTACTCTTGCTCCTGCCTTCCTATTTTTAGATGACTCCATTTGTTTCCTCCTTGTCTCCACTGAAAGGACACCATTGATCACAGCAATTTATAAACCTCCCTGACTTTCATGCTATTTCAGAGTGTCTCTTTTTCCTATGAGAATAGGACTAACAGGTGAAATTATTAACAGTTACAAGCCTAAACAAGTCAGTAGAATTACACCTGGGATTCATTTGGTTAAATTTCTTTAGCCTTTCAATATATTTCTATTTTATGAAAGTATGAATCATCTCTATTATCCTCCAATGCCCTTAGCCTAGGACATTAAGACAGCCTTCCTATCTTAGAGCTCCACAGTTATAGACTAGTTTGGTAAAAGATACATGCTTTGATCAAAATTCTAGCAAAATATACTAAGGAAATTATTTTATGGTCTCCCTGAGCTTACTCAGTAATTGAGGAAAATTATTGTCTCTCAAAAAAGTAAGCCCTAAAAGCAAATCCATACTTTCATTACAGCCTGTGTGTTGTTCAAGAACACACCCCAAACATTTCCAAGGCATATACTGGGATGGCAGTGAGGTAATTTCCACACAGTTGCATTAATGTGTTTTAAATTAATTCAGTTAAAATGATCTCTAATTAAGACAGATGGCTTTAATACAGCCTTTTCCACTTTGGTAAATGATCCCTCTGTAAACATGCCCTGCTATCAAAACAGTTGGATAAAGTGCTTCAAAGAAGATCAAAAAAAGCATGTTTATACCCTAAATGATAATGAGGCTGTGAAAACAACCAGCACATATAGAACCATTTAAAAGATGACAGAACAAAAAGTTGAAATGTGCTTTGTATAAATTACTTAAATGAAGCACAGCTGGATCCTTAAGCTATTTTAGGTGGAATGCCACCAGGCATATAAATTTTATTTAACTTTCTTGATCTACATGTGCCATTGATGCTTAAGGAAAAGTGGAGGGATGGAAGCCAAAATATAAGCAAGACATCAAGTCTTGCTCCTATTTGTCATACAGACAACATTATCTGGGAGGTCCACATAGTGAATCTGTTGATTTTAAAAGTTTAATAATCAGCTTTCTCTTTCCTCATTTTCATTACTTTTAATTTAACATTTAGTCTGCTATATTCTGAGTGAGAGGTGAGTTTAATTTTGACACATCACACCGGACCCATTCTTCCACAGGGAGTAGCAAAAGCAACAAGCAAGATCTCTTTGAACACATTTTTACTTTGCTTTCCTTTACAGCAGAAATTAATAAGATTTTCCATTGTAAAACAACAGGCACTTCCACTTCACAGTCTGTTGGAGCCATGCTGTTCCTGAACCACACCAATTTTAACAAAACTTTTTTACTAGCTCCAGGCAAGAGAGAGCCCACCAACTGCTGCCAAAAAGTGGCTTGCCTGTAGTCAGGGTGGGAGGCAAGTCAGCCTGAGTTACTAAGACTTAAATGAGTGCTTTAATTTCTATGCTCTTTGTTACCTCTGAAGTTTTCAGTTCATGGTTATATCCCCACAGACACACAAATATGACCTCACCAGGTGTCCTTGTACTGGGAAGAGCCACTCTAGCCCCAGTGGTTAGGAGGCCAGGAAAGCCCAGACCTTGTTTTCAGGAGGATGATTCTGTTGCTCTCTCATCTGATGAGATGCAAGTGATGGAGCATTCTTCACCTCCTCTCCTCCCTCAGTTATCCTGCAAGATGCAGCACTGGCCCTGCCTCCCCTCTTCCTCCCCTCCCATGGCAGCACAGGTCTCCCTCCTCTTTCATTGCCCTTCTACAGCACTAAATTCACACACCCCAACCCAGGAAAGTGCCAGTGCCCCCTCCCCATCCAGCCTCACAGCAGGATCACAAGAACCTACCTAGAGCATCCCCACAGAAGCAGGCAGCACCACACACAAACCTCCCCACAGAAAGCAGAAGAATGAGCAACACAACCCAGAGAAGGGCAGTTAATGACATCTGCCATTTCACTCACCCACTGAAGGCACTGAGGAATGAAGCACCCAAAAGAACCCATTTCCAGTTGGTTAAAGATTACTTTTCAGCACTGACATTTTGTAGCCTTCCAATTTTATGTTTAATTAGAAACACCACCTGATTTTGCAGCCTCCATGGCATGTGGCCAGTGTGTCTACATAACTGTGTGACACACTGTGTGAGTTCAGGAACTGCTGAATGCTCAGAAATATTTTTTCCCCCCATCTGCCAAGTTAATGACCTCTTCTAAAATGTCTGTGAGCTATGAACACTTCCTATTTTTTAGCTTTGCCAGCACAACCATATTATAGCCTGACACCTGGCAATGTAAATTAATTTTTTTTCTCATGCAAATTGATCAGAAGTGGATTTTTTTTCCCCCCATTTTGTCTTATTAAGCACAGAAAGGGAAAGAAGGAGGAAAAGCAGAGGTGTTATCACTTAATGAATCATCATCCATCAGCTCCATGTCTCTCCTGTGCTGAGGGCTCCAGAGCTGGCTGCAATACTCCAGGGGAGGTCTGAGCAGAGC
>JAOEGS010009994.1:34277-55656 GCA_025447755.1 Corythornis vintsioides | reverse complement strand
TTTTATTTTTTTTCCCTATTTTTTTCCCTTATTTTTTATTTATTTTTTTTTAACTTTCCTTCCAGGTGCAGGTAGCGGAGGGCGTTTTTCCTCCTTCTCTCTCACGCATCCCTGAGGCCGACTCGACGGCTCAACCCTCTCTTGCCGAGCCGCGATCCGGACCGAGCCCGAAGCCCTGACACCCTGGAGCAGACCAAACACTTCGTCCTTTGTCCTGCCCCCACACTATCCCCAGAAAAATCACATGGAAAATCACTGCTTTTGACATCACGGGGCCACTAGTGACTCCACTACGTGAGAGCCAATGGGAAGGCGGAGCCAGGGCGGCTCCCGCTCCGCGCCCCGCTCCGCACCGCGGATGCTCCTGCCCGGGCTGAGACCAGCAGCCTCTTCTGGACCCCGGCCTGGACTTAGACGGTCGCTCTGGTCTAGGTTAAAATCCTTCTGCGCACTTCATTTGCCTTCCAAGTACTCCTGGACGTGATTTGGGAGAGGTGTTTATAAACACGAATTTTTTAGTTGCTATCTGCAATTCATTCCTGAGGGGGAAAAAAACCGCTGACTATTAATTCCCCCGGTATTTTCCGTTTGCGTGTGAACCTCGCCAGATCCTGCCCTGAAATCAGGGGCTATTTTTTTTTTGCTTGAACCGGGAGCCCCTCCGACAGAGCTCCTCTCGGGCTCTCCAGGCGGCAGGGCGGGCAAGCTATCGGGGTTGCCCCGTGGCTTCTACCGGGGGCTTCCCGGGGAGGCTGCACGACAGAGCTCGGGGTAGCGGAGGGAGGCGACGGGGCGCGGGGGAAGCGCTGGGCTCCGCTCCCGGGGACAGCACAAGAGCAGCCCCTCGGCGCCGGTGGCATTTCGGGTACGGCGCGGGGAAGAGCCATTTCCCCACGGGGTGCGCCGGCCTGGGAATGTCCTATTTGCCCTGGGCATGAAACAAAGAGGTCAGGGAGAAGGGGAGTCCGGAGCCGCAGGCATCCGGCGGCAGCTGGTGCACCTGTCAGCGCGGCGAGAGTGGCCCCCCCGACCTTTCCGAGCAGGGCAGAGCCGGGACAGCCCGAGGAGGAGGAGGAGGAGCGGGGGATATACACACGCTGAGGGGCTGGCCGGGAACACCCGGACCCGTCTGTGCCCCCCTCAACCCGGAGACTCAGCTCCAGCATCCCTCGGTGAAGAGCAGCTGGTGCCTGCTGCCGAGAGCGGGTGGGAAAAGCTGCCAGGGAAGCGTCGGTATTTTTAATTGCAAATATGAAGCACTCAGGGCAAGGAGACCCTCAGTGCTCGGAGTGAGGCGGTGATCCCCGCGCCCTGTTCCGCGCTACTCCGAGCCCTCGAACCGCCGTCGTACTGAGCCCCGTCCAGCCCCTTCCCTGTTACCACCCGGGGAATTTGGATTCGTTCCTCCCCTTGCCTTACACTGGGACAGATATTTCCACCCCGGGTCGTTCGTAAAAAAATCATCCTGGCTTGTTGGAATCTCCCAGCAGCTCCCCAACCCACCCCTAAACCAAACAAGAGCAGATCTCCTCAAATAAAAGCAATTCCTGATCTACTGCTAAGAATAACTCTTAGGATTATGATTATTTTTTTTTCTTCCTGATGATAAGCGCATCCCAAGTCCAGATGGCACAGCAACACGTTCGGCGGTCAGTGTACCGTGACCAAACTCTTTTTTTTTCCCGTGTGATTTGCACCAAAATCTACTGACCACCGACGGCTGCAGTCCTGGGGCCACGGCAGCAGCTTTACTCTCATCCCGCTGCTCAGAGCGCCCTTTTCCAGGAAAAAAGGAGAAGAAACACCCCCCTTCTTTATTTTTTTTTTTTTCCCATCAGGTTCATTCAAGGAGGGCTACAGGAAAGGGAACATGTTGGGTTGTTTTTTGGGGTGGGGGGGGGAGAGTTCAGGACAGATGTAGAAAAATCTCTTCCAGAAACGTGTCGAAAAGTTTGAGGAGCAGGACAAGGAGTATTCGCAATAACGTGCTCGGCTTCTTCTGCCGTGACACTGGGCAGGCTGTTTTCAGCCCTGCCGCCCCCTCCCCTCTCCAGGCTCGATGGCTCCTGAGACAGCCCCGGAGCTCCCTGGCGGGCTCAGCTTCCCAGCCTTGCCGGATCCCGCAGCCGCTGTGGTGGGATCTCCGAGCTGATGTGATTCCTAGTAGGGTCTCAGGGCAGCTCCTCCAGTCTCCTGGACCATCGCTGTTATCTTTTCTGTTTTCTTGCTTATTTTTTTAAGCTTTCCAGGAACGTTGCTTTTCATTAGCTTTTTTATGTTTTACTTTCTTCCCCCCCTTCCCCCCCCTTTTTTTTTTCTCTTCGTTTTGTTTGTTTGTTTGTTCTTTGTGCTCCCACAAAGAATCTGATCAAGGCTGATTGTGTCAGAGTCATGCTTAATTAAGGGGGTTCACGGCGTTCATAGATTCCCTCCACAGAATGGCCTTTGCTCTTTCTTAGAAAAGGTGGTTTTTTTCCTAAAGAAAACAAAAGTTGCTTTTTCTTAAAGCAAGCAGACCAAGAAATTCTGCAAGTGGTGGAGCGACCTGGATGGACATCCCATGAGTTGCCACTTATTTATTGTAAAGGCTCATGTTGAGTCAGAGAAACTTGAGTCTCAAACAAGTGATTGCCTGAATTCACACTAAACCATTAAATCTACTCTCCACTGGGAGCTTGGTGTGTCCTGTGGGTTTCTGCCCCCAAGTTTCAGGCAGAATTATCTACTGACAGACACAGGGACACAAGTGGTTGGGTTGGTCCCAGGCATGGAGCTTCTTTAGTTTCCCCTGGAGCCAGTGAGCACCACAGAAATCAAGACACTGATTTGGACTACAGAAACCCTGTCTCTGTGGGACCAGTCTCCAAATTGCTTGGCTAATGATCTTGCCATAGTCTGAGAGCTCTACCCATCATTCATCCTCAGCTTTTAGGGGTCATCCACCCTCACCCTTTTCATCAGGACATAATTACAGATGGAACATGGGAGAAAATCTCTGAGAAAGTCTGAAAAGTGTCTGAATATCATCATTAGGATGTTATTCACCACCATCAAGGTGGGAGTCATGACTTGGTGTGACTTGCTGTCTGTCATAGAATCATAGGATGAGTTGGGTTGGAAAGGACCTGTTAAAGGTTATTTAGTCCAACCTCCACCTTTGGTGGTTTAAAGATCAGTAGGAGAAAAAGGAGATAGTAAGCTCAATAGCAACAATACTAATAGTGATGAAACAAATGTGGAGCCTCCACACCCATTTCACTCTGGGGTCCCAGAGGCTGTTGGTGGCTGCACTGATGCCAGGATGGGGCAGGACAGACCTTCCCCAGGTCAGAAATGACAGTCAGGTCAGCTGAGCCCCAGGGCCACCTGTGTCCTCCCTGCTGCTCAGATTTATAGAGTGTAACATTTTAATAAAAAACACACACACCTCTCCACTTTGGTGCATTAAGAGATTTCTAGCAAAACACAGTAATGTTGCTATAAATTTCCCTCCCAGCACCCTCACAAGTAATAACTCAAGCCCCGGCGTTTTGTATTTAATGTTTATTTTGATGGCTGCATTCCAGAAAGAAAAGGGAAAAAGAGGCAAAATCTACTCAACCACTCTCCCCATTGCTATTAGCCTGATGTTTTCAATAAAATTTAGTGAAAACTGGGAAACAAACACTTGGAAAAAAAAAGGGAGGAAAACAAGCACACTTGGGCAAAATTCTCCTAGACATCTGCCAAAGCCCGGGTTCAAATTGTGGCTCAAATTACAGATGTCCTGCCACAGGGTCTTATTATGTCCTCCTCCCTTGGCATGTTTGAGCAGCACCCCAGGGAGCTGTACCTGAGTTAAGCAAGGCTCAGGGGTGTGATGCTCTGAAGGATTGTGGCACAAGGAGGCTGGAGGTTGAAATAGACAAGTTTGGCAGTTAAAGACCGAGGCTTCTTGTCTAAATAACACAGGGCAGAATACTAGGAGTGCTGCCAGTCATGTCTGAAGTACGTGGCAGAGCTATTTAAAGCTTTCAGAGCACCTGCTCCTCTGGGAAGCCACCAGTTCTTCACATGCAACAGCACTAAGCCCACACTTGCCACTGAAACCATGTGGACAGATGGTGGTGCACCCTGACAAGCCACGTTCCAAGAGATGACTCCCAGCTCCACTTAAACCCTCCTACAACAGTCAATATTTACCCAGATGCTATTTAAATTTCAGATGGCTTACCCAGAAGCAGCAACCCTTGAATCTGACTTGATTCAGATGAGGTTAACAAAAATGTGCTGAGAGCAGCAACCCTACGTCATCAGGTTGCTAACTCATGAGAGATGTGTCCCAGGCTTGTGGTGAGTGCATGTATCTGAGTTCTGCTGCACAGGCTAAGCCTGGAGATCTGCACATCCAGAGCACACTAAACCCATCTTTGTGCATTAGACCAGAAGAAGCCAATGGGCTTAAAGACTAATCAGATTTAAATGCTGCAGAAGCTTTTGGGTTGCCCTTTCTGCAAGGCACAGATTGTCTTGTGCTCCCTGCCCAGTAGCCTGGGAACATGCTGATATGTCTGTGTCTCTGCCTTTGTTTGTGTTAATCTAGTTGTGGCTAGATCTGGGTTTTCATAGAATCATGGAAACAGAATTGTTTTGGTTGGAAGAGACCTTTCAGATCATCAATTCCAAACATTAACCCAGCACTGCCAGGCCACTACTAAACCATCTCCCTCAGCACCACATCTCCAGAGCTCTGAAATTCCTCCAGGGATGGAAACTCCCCTACTGCCCCAGGCAGCTTGGGCCAGCCCTTGATAACCCTTGCAGGGAAGAGATTTTTTCTAATGTCCAACTTAAACCTCCCTGTAAGAACTTGAGGCCATTTCCTCTTGTGCTATTACTTGTTCCTTGGGAGAAGAGACCGACCCTCACCTCACTCCAACCTCCTTTCAGGGAGTTGTGGAGATTGAGAAGTCTTTTTCTCCAGGCTGAGCAACCCCATATCCCTCAGCTGCTCCTCACCAGACTTGTGCTCTAGACCCTTCACCAGCTTTGTTGCCTTCCTTTGGACTTCCAGATTTCCTTCTCTGCCCAGTTCACTTGAGACTCCAGGCAGATTCAAAGGCCAACCATGTTGCTATTGGGATGTTTCTCTGAACTATCAGTGCCTCCACACACTTACTCAGGAAAAGATCCACTGGTCTCTGAAAGCTCAACCAGATCAACCAGTGCTCCCCTTTCCACAGACTTCTCTGAATACTTAGTATTCTTCTCCCCACTTTTCAGCAGGGAAATCAGGAAGATTCACTGCCCTGGGGCAAAGGCAATGAATCATCAACCTCTAGTTCTGCTGTGGTGGTGGCACAGGGGTGATTTCAATGCCTTCATGCAGTTAGGCCAACCTCATTCTTGAGTTCATGTCCAACACTGATGTTCCTACAGACAAAATTGCTCTGTTTTTTTTCAGTGGTATGAAACAAACATCAAAATTTGGTCCTGAGCACATCGACCAGAGTGAAAGTGTCACCATCCATAACAGGTCAATATGGCAATTTTTGAGCTAATGTGATTGTTTCCCAATTCCTGGTTACGTGTGTCATACAAGGTGTGTATAAAGTCTGTGGGAACTCATGCCTGCTCTGCTGGAAGCAACAGGCTCACTGCTCACAGGAAGGGGAAGAGATCTTAACTCCTTGCCAATGATTATAAAAAACATATTTGCAGCCAGAAGAGGGCTAGAAAACATCACATTTTTCCTTATTTCGAGTTGTTTCTCTATTGGCTTCACTGATGATGCATGGTTTTAATGAGCATAATTCAAGTTTTAGACCCAGAAGCTGGTCTTTTGCTTTCTCTTTGCACAATTTTCTTGGACAGAAATTCAGCTGAGGAGCCTACAACTCTGTAGGACAAGGATGTTAATTATCCACCCAAAAAATATGGTAGAATAGTATTAATCAAACATGTTTTGTTGTTTTGTTTTTGTTTTGTTTTGTTTTGTTTTGTTTTGTTTTTTCTATTAACTGGTGAACATCTGGTTGTAAACAGAATTTGGACTTCTTAACTCATTTTAAGAAATGCATCTGTCTTTGACACACACCCCCCCCCACAGGGGTCTGAAATATGAACCTGCTGTTTCTAGAGGGTTTAAGACACATCTTTTTACCTGTTCTGTCTTTTCCAGTCATCCTTCCCAGCAGAATTCTCTGCAGCAGGATTAGTACATGGAATACCCAGGCTGATAGCCAGATCCAAGAAACTCAGCATTTTATTCTTTGTTGGTTTGTTTTTTTTTTCAGTAGATAATTTTATTTTAGTAAGAAGAATGGGAATAACTGTTCACTGTGGATGACTGGAGTGATTTACTTTGACTGTATCAGCACTCGTCCAGCTCATACTTGAGGCAGGTCTTGGATGATATTTCCAGGAGGGCAATGGAGTTGTGTGATGCCATTTAAACAAAACAGAAAGCTGAAATATTATTTATTTATGTATTTATTTATTTATTTTTAGATTCCTTGAGGGATGAGATTTTTTTTTTTAATACCTTCAGCATCCTTAAATACATAGATTTATTTTACCTTGGGACCAGCAGCAAGGATGAGATCACTGAACTGCAAGGATGATCAGAGACCACACAGATACCATGGAAACAAGAGTCTGGTTACTTCCATGGTCAAGGATGAAATGAAATTCTATCCATTGCCTGGTGTCCAGCTCCCCATGTTCAAGGACACTGTTCCTATATGCTCCTGGGTTCAAGCTTGACAGGCTGAACTGGTCCCCTGACTTTGGTGACTGCCCGTGAAACCTGCTACAAGAGGCAGCAGAGATGATTTGGTGGTGTCCTCTTGGATGTCTGGCCCTGAGTTCTGTTTCATAACTGCACAAAAGATTGTGTCCCTGTCCTTTGAGTTACAAATATGGTCATGGGGAACTGACTTTATCTGGAAATTAATCCACTGGAGAAAAAACTTAATGCAATGATGTTGTCATTCAGGTCTGTTGAGGAAACACCTTTTGCATTGTCTTCTTACAGAACCAGAGGCTGATTCAAGGTCTTTGTACTGACTTTTAAAAGTCTTGAGATGGTAAGACCCTGGCCCAGGTTGCCCAGAGAGGTGGTTGATGTCCCATTCCTGGAACCATTCCAGGTGAGGTTGGACAGGGCTCTTATCAACCTGCTCTAGTTGCAGCTGTCCCTGCTCCCTGTGAGGGGGTTGGACTAGGTGACCTTGAAAGGTCCCTTCCCACCCAAACGACTCTATGATTCTATTCTATGTAAGAAGGACCACATAGAGCAGTGGAGCCTCCCTGCAGCAGTGAATGCTCACAGGATGAAACCAGTAACCTGTAAAGAGATATCAGAGTATGTGGACTCTAAATTTTGTTTTTCTACCTACTCAAAAGAGAAAGACACCTATCTTCTGGAGCTGTCCAGGAAACGTGTATCCAGGTCTGTGAGGCAAGTTGAGATTTGGGAACAGTCTCTTAGTCATATGAAACTCCAGTGTTTCCAACATCTGGGTGGACATGTTTCCAAAGGGAATTCTTCTCCCCAACCCCTTGAGACTGTGTTCTGTTGCCTCACACAATCTAGATAGTCCCAACTTCTGTGTGCCTGCGCCCAATCTGGTCTGTGCTAAATTAAATAAAAGCTTTGCTGTTCAGTTCCTTGGCAGCAGGATTAGGCTTTCTGTTTGTGTTAATTTTTTATCTGTGATTTCGTTTTTCTGCCAAGGCCTTTAACCATTGATGTCAACCCATGATAGGAAAGGCAAGAGGAGAGAGATGGTATTTTTTTTTTTACATTAAAAAATGTATATTGAGCACATAAGCAGTTGTATACAAAACTTACAGTTCTTTATGCGAACGCCTACTTTCCCAAATTAGAATAACTTGGCAAAGTTCCTCTGTACTTCATCTTTTCCCTATTGCTCTTACAGACTTTTATACATCATAAACCCTTTCAGTACTATGCAAATCATTGAAGAGCCAAGAGCAGGAATAAACCTGTGGGTTGTTCTTCAAAAACTGGGTAAAGAATAGCCTGAAGTTAAAGTTAACTTTCTTTCCTCTCTCTCCTTCCCTCTCTGTGCCTTGAATGGGCCATAAACCAACAGCCTCTATTCTCCAGAAGCAGCAGGAGCAGTGCCTACTAGCATAAACATGCAGATATTAAAGTTTGAGCTCATTCAACCATAATTGACCAAAGAGAAAATGAAGTGAAAACAAAAAAGCTTAGTTACACAGAGAAGAAACAAATAATGTCTTTACCGAACAGAAAAGGGTACCTTTCCCTCTCTCTGATGAAAAATCCTTGGGAGATTTGTGTTTCAAGTGGGGTTAAAAGCTTTATGATTTGTTTAGCCAGATCATGTAAACCCAACGGCTATTTTTGACAGGGAGTGTGTATCCTTGGCGTGGGAAGTGTTCACAAACAGTGACACTGTCCCCTCTGTACTGCTGCCCAGATGCTCCATGAACATCTCTTCTGTGTTGTGCTGTGAGGTGGTGGGTGGAAAATTGCTGGGCAGTGACAGTTGTGGAAGGAGTAGTTCTGCATGGCACCGGTGAAGGCTGACATAGCCAAGGGCTCTGGCAGTCGCTGCAGGGACATCATGCCCTGGCTGGGGCAATCGAGTCACACCTTGCCCTGCATGTCAGAAGAAGGATGATCAAGTGCCTAAGAATTGCCTCTGCCTCCCAGTCCTTCCTCCAGATCAGGAAAACCTCCTGGTTAGTACTGGGCTGGAGTCTTAACGCAGCCCAGATCCCCAGACCTTTGACAGACAGATGCTCTTATAAAAAAACCAAACCAAAACAAAAATCAAAGGACAAACCCAATTTTCTCTAACAAAGTCACAGACTTAGAGGCACAGGAATTTGGTTGTGGGTTTGGATCACTGCTGCACAATATCACTGAGGAGGTGTCCTTGCTGTGTGACTCCTCTAGCACGTACAGTTAGAGCTGCTCCCAGTTGCCCAGACTGGGCTCTCATTTACACTGAGGTAAATCTAGGGCAAATCCACAAGGCTCCAAGAATAAACAATCCAATGTCTGGGACTGAAAGAGAAGGTTCAGGGAGCTATAGACAGAGTAGTCTGATCCTGGTCATGGATTCAATAGTGCAACAGTTATGGTAAACAGCATAAAAAGTCTTTTTGCCACTACGTGGCTTCACAAGAACAGGTCTTGTGAGAGGAACTGCTTGTCTTTCCCAAACAGGAACACGGCCTGCTTAGGAAAGTCAACTTACATGAAATCTGCCTAATTGCATTTCTGAACTGTGCCTGTCTTAATACTGCCAGATGAAAAGATTGTAATATGTGGTATTAAGATGAAACTTTTTAAAGTGAAAGCAAATTTGTTCGTGGATTTTAATGGAAATAAATACTACCAGTGCAACACCCATAGTAACACTCCCCATTTCTGGGAGTAGAGGTTGTACAATGCTTGGTGAGGCTGCTGCTCATTGAAAGCAGCTCTGCTCTTCTCTTGCTGCATAAGTGCTGGAGGAAGTGGAAAAGATTTTTGGCAAGGCAATTGACTAAATCTCATAGCAGGAGTCTGTGTAGAGCATGATCCAGTGAGAGAAAAGTTTGGGAGAGATCACTGGCTGCACTCACTCGCAAAGAGAAATGTCTGCCTATCCAGGGCTTTTCCAGACTGCAAGAGAACACTTACCCTAAGATGAAATGGTTGGATACTGGAGTCAAAACAAGTTCATTCTTGGAGCAAGGGATCATTTCATTGCCACTGAAAGCAAGTCTGACTGTCCCAGGGGCAGAGGGGCTTCCTGATGTACAAGGGCCTTAAACTTTGTAAGCTTTAGGAAAAGACACGATTTTAACCCAGCTCCTGGGAAAAAACCCTCTTGCCTGGGTAATACAGGAAGCAAACAAGATGATTGCAGCAGCCCCTTCTGGTCCAGGAGCACAGGAATAAAAGAGTGGAAGCTCAGCTTTGCTTTTGCAGTGGTATGTGGTGATACGAAAGCTCCTCGGTCATTTAAGCATTTTGGGATCTTTATTTTATAGGCAGGGATAATGTCTAAATACACATTTTTTATTTTTTTTTTTAACACAGCCACCCCCTCTTGTGCTCTGTAGAGTCCCAAGCTACAGTTGCAGAGCTGTGGTCAGGATAAAAGCTGACAGAACAACCATAAATCAGCCAGAACCAAGTTCCTTAACCTTTCGTATTAACCTCTTGCATTGACTTGAGTTAGGTGCTATGCTCCACTGCTATAAATCATCCCGCAGTGGATTTATGTGCTTCAGCACAATAAAGGGGTTTTTCTTTATCCATCCCCCCACCTCACCCCTTTCTCTTAGTGCATTTACGAAATTATGCAGGAAAGTCCTAATGAGTGGGATCTGTGTATATTGCTAACTCCCCTACCAAAGGGATCTGGCAGGAAGATGGGGAAGGGGGGGAGGTTGGAGAGGGGGGTGTCTCTTAATTTCCAGGAAAGCCTGTTCTAAAAAACCCCCAAACCATTAGATGCTCCTTGGAATAGAGGAAAAAAAAAAAATTATTAAAAAAAAGAAGACACACACACCTCCCCCCCCCATCCAGCTAATAATGAAACCCATCTGGGGGTTAAAATAGCAATTTGTTCTCTCAGATGCAGTCATTTCTCTGCTTTCCCTCTCCCCAGAGCAGTTGGTGCTTGAGAATGGTGGGTTGCTTTGCCCTGTGGTCTCTTCACTGGGCACCCTAGCATCTTCTCTGGGGCTAGAAATGCTTTGCTGGGCCTGGCCACTCTGGGTTCCTGGAACATGTTTGCAGGACTGAGTCTGTAGCAGCATTTGTCCAGTGCTGGAGTGAAAGCTAGTGAGGTCCTGTCACACCCAGAGTGGCATTTGAAGAAAGGACCCAGGGATGGCACCCACAAAGATGGGCACCCAAATGGGGATTACTCTACAGTTTCCAAGTGAAAACAGGAGGGGGAGGTGGTTTTGAGCAGTTTTTTTTTGTTGTTGTTCCAGAGCTGGATGTATTTCTGCTATTCAGAGGTTTGGAAGTATTTTGAGATATTTATATGGTGACAAAGTAGATCTCTTGCATCTCCATCCTGGCATCTTTCAGCCTGTCTATCTGCAGTATTTCCATTCTGCAGCATCTGACCAGAGAGCTGAGTTCAGTGTCACTGCCACTGAGCTTGCTCCTACCTCCAGCTCTGACACCACAGTGCAATTGTTGCTGAAGATTATTACATTTTGGGGATGGCCAAGACTTGCTTGGCCCTATAGAACCAGGCTATCTGACCCTATGCCTGTTGTTGTGCCCCTTGAAAATTCTGGGGGGCTTCTGCACCCTGATATGTTGATGCCTGTCTTGCAATGCCAGGCAGTAGGGGCTGGCAGGGCTGGAGGCAGAGCCTTGCCATTTCCAAATGAGCACCCCTGGATCCCCACATCGTGAGATCTTGGGAATCAGAAGCTCATCAGCTAACTCTGAAACAGCTACCTGGGGAGCAGAGCACTGGCATCTGCATGGCTCATCCCTTTCCCGAAGTATTGCTTTTCTGTGGTCCTGTCAAAAATGAGCAGTCTTCTGTCCTTCCTGTGGGACACCCAATTTCGGTGGCTCTTTCAGAGTTAAATTGCCTCCTCAGTTAAACATCACTGCTGAGCTCCAGGAAGCCTTCTTGTTTTCCTGGGGGAGGTGATTTTATTCTGTTATTTGTATTTACTGCTACAGCTGCTGCTCCCTAAACCCAGGTGAGGTGCAGGGAGCTGTCTGGGTGCTCCTGCCTGGGGGGATAATAGGGAGAAGTGGCTGCTTCCCAAAGCCAGGAATGGTTTGGGGGGATCCTCATGGAGCCCCCTGCAGAGAGGTGCAATCCCAAGGGCTCTGTTCCTGTGCCTAGGAGAGCAGTGCTGCTGTGCATGGCTTACCGAGCAAGTGAAGCAGCCTTAGGGAGCAGAGCAAATACCCTGCAAGACAAAAAACAAAACAAGACAAAACCAGAGAAGATTTCCTGGTTACCTGCAAGGCCAGGACAAGGATCTGTGTATTTTTGTCGTATTTTTACATTTGGTTGGTTGGTTGGTTTTGAACAATGTACAAAAAAACCTGAAAGGGGGTTTGGCTGAAAGTTTTCCTCATGCTTTCTGTTCTCTCACCCCTGCTCCTAAGATTCTGAGTCTGCCTGTGAACTTGCTGCTTCTCACCTACCCCAGCTTTTCCTGGAGCATCCCCAGTGTGTGTCTTCTTGACATGCAGTCTGGCCAAGCTGTGCCCCAGCCTCTCAGCCTACCTGGGGCATTTGAGGGTGAAGAATGAATCCCATTTTCCTGTTATATGGTGGTCTCAGTTCATATTATCCCTGGATTGCCTCCTGAATTTAAAAACCTGGGGCAATCTGAGCATCACCCCACCCTGGGCTCCTCCATGCTGAGGACATCAGCTTGCCCTGGCCACATTCCCAAGGGAAGTGGATCCCCATTCCAGTCCATGGAGAGCTGCTGGTGGGGTGAGGGTGGGCTGATCTGCTCAGGTCTCTGCAGACCTCAGTGTGGGGGGCATCCCAGCCTCCCTGCACTGGCAATGGGGAAAACAGCACCTAAAAAAACCCAGCAAACAAGAAAAGGCTGGATCATTTGCAGGGATATTTCTAGTTCCCCATTTGTTTACCTTCTAGAAAAGTTAATTGGCTTACTTTGATCTTACAGTGAAAACCACAAAGGAAATTTTGTTAGAGCAGGAGAAAACTGAAGCCTCTGAGTTCCTCTGCTAGCCTTAGATATTGATTAAAACTTTTTTTTTTTTGAGTCTTAATTTAAAGAAAACATTCCCCCCCCCCCTCCCTTATTAAGAGCGTACTACGTCCCTAGGCCAAAGTGCTTGCTCCACAAATAACCTTCCTGACAGCTGCCAACTTGGTGCAGTTTATAACCTGCCTTTAGAATATATATATATATATTTATCTGTGTATACAGAAAGAGCTGTGTTTATAGCGGTGGTGTCTTTAAAAATTGCTAAATATCCAATTCCAAGATCATTAGCAATCTTAACGGGCCAAAGGAAAATCGTGGTAGGTTTAAAGGATGATACTTTATTTTTTAAAATAGGAGTTTTTCCTAGTGTGCTGGAATTAAAACTATTTCTGATTCAAAGTCTGAAGCAGTTAAGCTGAAGATGTAACAATAAATTATTTCTTTTTTGAGGTTGATTTAATTAATGGAGCTATATTGGGAAAGAAAGTAATGCAATCTATTTATGGACATGTGTATATCTACATAATAATAGACAATAAAAATAAATTTAAAAGAATCACAAGACAAAAATAGCTGATGCTTTTTCCCAAGTCTCTTCTAGTAATTTCTCAGGGCCACTAGGCAGCAGATCTCTGCTGCTTGCATTATTATTTCAAACAAAAAGAATCCCTCCTACTTTTTATGAACTGTGTATTTTTACAAAAACAGTCAAGGGCAAAACCAGGTCATCAAGCACCCCCCACCCCCCCAGCCCCGATCCTGCCACATAAAAACTTTTAAAATTACAGCAGTTATTGGCTATATTTATTATATTAGCTATATTAGCTCTATAGCTAATGCTATAATTAGCATTATAGCAGCAAAATGGGTGTGGAGAAAATATGCTTGATGACAAAGGATGACAAATAAAAATCTGAAGGGACGAACTCAGGGGAAGTTTGTGCACTGAAGGCACAAACTCTGATGGTAAAACACTACGGCTCAAAGGCATGGAATGAACGGAGTGGAAATTCCTGAAGGTTTTTCTTATTCTCGATGTCAAAGTTTTTTTCTACCTGCTGCCCATTGAGCTTTCTTTGTGGAGATGTGTGTGGGGACAAGGTGATGTGTATTTGTAGCTCTCTGTCTGTACACATGTAAATACTGCCAGAGGAGAAATACTTCAAAGATGAAAAATAAATGACAGGCTTAGCAAAGACACCAAAGCTGCGTGATTATCAGAAGCAAATAAAGCAGGGAGTCGTTCTGGCACAGGCAAGAACACACTGTGTGTAATTATAACATCATGGTCAAGACATCGAGTTTTCATTTGAAAAGGCTACATAATTATTAGCCAAAATGTGATAAGTAAGCATAGCAGAAATATGGACCTGCTAAAGAGAGTTGTAGAGTTTTCATGTTGTGTTTTTCAGTGCTGATTTTTTTTTGAATCTACAAACGAAACCTATCAGCCGTTCAAAAATCAACTGCAATATTTCTCCCCCTTGTTTTAATATGCACATGGAAAAAACACAATGCACATGTAACAATACAGTTTTAAAGAATTAAAACAATAAAAGTGGAGCTAAGTTTGATCTTTTTTTTGTAGCAGAAACAGACTCTGGGAAATGTTATAATTCTTATAAATTTTTTTTATGCTGTGTTTGGCATTTCCAGTTGCCTTTTCCCAAGCATGAATATCTCTCTTTTCCAGTCAATATAAAGATACTCAAACTATTCTTTCAAGTAAAATAAAGACAATGAAATATTTTTGACAGGCAAAATAAGAAAGTATTGTTCATAATTTTTAGAGAAGAAATCAGAATAAGAATTCATAAATGCAAATGGTGTCTAGTAAGAAACAAAGCTTATTTGATTTTTTTTTCTGTTTAAAATGAAAGGCAAATAAAAATCCGTCAGAGCACTTTACATTTATTCTCTCTAGAAAAATCCTAAACAGAAGTCTAAATAGAATAGTAATCTAAACATTTTTTTTCCATTTTGCTTGATAGAGATAGTACATTAATAGAGAAATAAACTTTTTTTTTTTTCCCTTAACAGCAGAAGGAAAATAAAAAATTCTGCAGGTTGGTGACTCAAATGGGATAGTTCTTAAGAGGAAGGGAGAGAGGGAACGAGTAAGTGTTGAAAAGCACAATCAGACAGCAAAATGCAAGTGTCTCTCTTGCCAAATCCAGCTCAGGATTAAAGCAAAGAAATTACTCAGCAAAGAAAGAAAAGTTTGGACCCTACCTTCGTCAGCTGAAAAGTAATGGGGAGCGCCTTCCAAAAGTGGGGCTGACCTGCACTGCCTATACTGTGCCTTACCTTAAAATCTATACGTTTCTAATCAAAACAGCTTGGAGCAATTCAAATAAAACAGACCCAAATGTTGCCCATTCCATGTAGAAGATCAGGTTTCTGTCTCAGTTCAGCCTGTGATATCAGACTTGAGCGCTTTTTTTTTTTTTTTTTTTTTTTTTCCCCTTTAAATATGTATTCTTATGTTTCCAATTCTGCGGCACACTTTTTTCATCTCAGTAAAGTTCTCTGTTACGGAAAGGGTGTGTGGGAAGGATTTCCAACTTGTCGGGGCTCTCTCTTTTCAGTACAATTAAGCTTTCACTTGATCATTTTGAAGGCCGGAATGATTTGCTGTGGTCACCAGCTCTTTATTATTAATATCATTGCAGATACATAAAGTTTACTGCAAGCTGTAAATATGTCAGGTTTTGCCATGGGGTTTACTAATAAAGAACTCTTAGAGTGGGATTATTGATGGGAAAGATAATCTTTTCAATAAGGGTTACTGCTTTTTTTTGTTTCCCCAGGCAAGCACAGTGCTGGGGGACACGCTGAATCTCAGTGCGTTTCACTCCGGGCAGCATGGGGCACATCAGGCTCCTGTCTCCCCTGGACTTTAAATGCCCTATTAGCTTTATTAATACCTTTGTTGCTAAGGCTTTTTAAATGTGTTTGTGACCATAAGGAACTGACTGATTGTCAAGTAACACTTCCAAGTTATTTCTGTAGGTGTCACCTCGGGTTAGTGCAGTGGTATTGAACATAGTGAATACTTTTGTTTTTTTTCAAATTCTGGCCACATAATTTGAATGTTATTAGTTCTTTTTTAAAACAAACAAAAAAAGAAGAGGCAAATATATTTGAATTTATCTTCTGCCAGCATTTCTCTTTCTTCTTTTGAAACATCCTATTAAATATGTATATATTTGGTCAAGTCACAATAAGTGTCCGATCAATCATTCTTAATTCACTTTGGTATTCACTGTAAAAACAATAAACAATTTGTGGTTCATCTGGTGTTAATGTGGCTGTCATATGGCTGCCCAGAAAGCTTCTATGCACATTGGCTATTAATTAAATAAATTGTTATGAATTGTGAAAAGAGAAAAAGGAGAGGAGAAAGGAGAAGAGAAAAGAAGAGAAGTGAAGAGAAGAAGAGAAGAAGATGAAGACACAGGTGGAACCCTATCTGATTGGGAAGTGCTTTCCTAGTTGGCTTACATGCTATTGGGAAGGAGGGGAAATTAATGATGAAATAAGTCTGCATTGCTTCAGCAGTTGCTTAAAATTCAAAGCTTAATATTTTTCTGTCATCTAAACAAAATCTAGCCAGAATGGAAATATTAAATCTCACAGGTTCCCAAGGAACAAGAGATAGAATGAGAGGAAATGACCTCAAGTTGCACCAGGGGAGGTTTAGGTTGGACAAGAGGAACAATTTCTTCCCCACAAGGGTTTTCAAGGCCTGTCCCAGGTTGCCCAAGGGCAGTGGTGGAGTCACCATCCCTGGAGTGGTTTCAAAGATGTTGTGCTGAGAGACATGATTTAGTGATGACCTGGCAGTGCTGGGTTAATGGCTGGACTCGATGATCTTAAAGGTCTCTACCAAGTAAAATGATTCTGTAATTCTATGATACCAGTGAATGTGATATAGCAGGCCCCTGTGGGACTCTCAGCACCGAAATATGTACCCAGGCACCAGACAGGAGATTTTATTGGGTGTTTCTGCTTATCTAGCAATTCTGCATGTAGCTCTGTACATGTTAATCATCCCTCAAGCTGTGCCCAAACATGTGAAGAGCCTTTGCTCCTGTCTGTGGCTCTTTGCCTCAGTGTTGCCTGTGGCTGGATGATGCAGAGGAGAGGATGTAGCCCCAGCTCAGGGGGTTTTAGCTGCAGGCAAGTGGCCATTTGCCACCCCTAGGTATCCCATGGAGTGGGATGAATCGTCAGAGTCAGGCATGCAGGAGGGATGGAACAGCTGAGCTTGTTGTGATGGAGAGAGGAGTGGGGGGATTGAGCTCAGCAGGCAAAAAAACCACAAACTTCGGCTGTCATCGGGATAAAATAATGAATGGCTGAGGAATGGACTCAGTAAAGCAAGTGTGTTCAAGAAAGCCTATAACCTCATGCTTGCTTTTAAGCACCACTGGTGTAAAATCAGCACTGTCCTGAAGAACAGTAGACTTCAGCATGTACTTTGAGTTTCCTGGACTCATGGCCCAGGACAGAGGCAGCAGCCAGAGCAGTTCCAAGCCATGGCCATGGATTTTCTCCACATGGTCATGACCACAGAGGAGCAGAACTGAGCCTGCTCAGAGTCAGCTCTGAGTTTTGTTGTATAATTGCAAGCAATTCCCGTCTAGGCTCAGGAAATCTGAACAGGGGCCTCGTTTACTTTACCCTTCTTATTTTTTCCCCTGAAGGCAAGTGGCCAGGGTTAGGTTTCAGCCTGGTGGCTGCTTGGGCCAATGACAAAAAGGAACAAGGCCTCGTTTGCATCTCCTGCTCTGCCCCGAAAAGTCTCTGGGTACTACAGCCCAGCTTGTAATGTTAATAAAGTCCCTTAAAGTAAACACTGCTTTTCTGACACATTCCTTGGGGACACGGAAAAATCCCTCAGCTTCAGCTCAGGAAAAGGTTGGGGCAAACACAGACACACAGTGGGTATGATCCACTGGAAAAAAAAAAAAAAAAAAGCTGATTGTTTTCAACAGTTCTAGGTAGTTGTTTAAACATTATCTTTGTCTTGCCCCCCTCTCTTCCCAGCTTCCTTATGCCTACCCTTGCAGGCAGCAATGAATTAAACTGATGCTTTACATTGCCTGCTTACTCCTGCTGTGGTTGCTAGTTGTGTCGATGCTCTCCTGGCACAATGACCTCACAGGGGTATCACCAGAAGGGCATCCTGCTCTTTTAGCCTAGCCTCTGAAAGGTTTCTGTTGCTAGAGAGAAACTCTTTGACAGACAGAGGTTGTCTGCTGTTGTCTCAGACAAAATGACATGTATTGTTTTTAGTAGAGTGAATCTGGACTGTCTCTTCAAATGGTAAATTATATAGAAAAGGGCATCCTGTAAGCAGCAGAATTGTTTCAGTGGAATAAATTGGGTGGAAAAAAAAAAATCACAAACATATAAAAATAGGACTTTATAAAAAAAACACCTTTTATTTTTTTTTTTTCCCCAATGGTATGAATCATTTTAGAAGTGTAAAGCTGCAATGCAAAAAGACACAAAAATGACACAAGTTAAAAAATGTGAGATAAAAAGAAATTAAACAGCTACCCATCATTTTGAGTTGGTGGAATCATTTGGAGCTTGGAACAAAATAAAAGGCAGCCTTGCTGTTCCCTCAAAACTTAAAATTTTTTATCTTGATGCCAAGTAATCAATTTTCATTTTGGCATCTGAACTAAAAAAAGAAAAAAAATCGAAAAAAAATTCCTCATTTGTGCAGTGCTAGTACTGAGCTAAACAATTTGCCCAGGCCTACTCAGGCCTGGGATTCATCTCTGTAAACAAAACTCTTCCTGAGGTTTTACCCTACTGGACTTATTCATTTTCAGCCTGAAAGAACCTGGTCAAGGGCCTGAAGTTGCCAGCTGAAATGAAATGCCAAAGCTCAGGTTAAAAACAACCATTGTCAGGATCTTGCTTTAACTTCTGGTGCTCCAAGAGACTCACTGGTGTTTTAGGTGGTACCTTTTCCTGTCCTACATTAAAAAGACACCAAGGAAATGCACCACCATGATAATTAATCTTTTTTGTGTGAGACACTAGGTTTTATGCCTTGGAGCCCAGAATAATTTTTTTATCTGTAGACCTGACAAGTCATTTACCACGCCTTCCTGGATCAGGGATCTGAGCAACCTGCTCTAGTTGCAGCTGCTTACTGAACTCCATGCTTACTGAAGGGGGGTTGCAAAAGATGAGCTTTAAATGTCCCTTCTAACCCTAACCATTCCATGATTTTATGATTCTTTGATCACATGATTCTATGATCTTTCTGAAGTACCTATCACTTCTGGAGGCAGTACAAGAGGGTGCCAGAACTTCAGGCTGCTCTGAGGTGGCAATTCCTATGAAAACATGAAAAATAGAAAATTGTGACATATTTTAATGAAAATATACTTTTTTTTTCTCCCTCATGACAGCCAACTTCTTTCATTAAAACCAAATACACTAGACATATTCTGACCAGCCTGAGTAGTGTGCTTCTAGTACATTTAGTAAAATAATTATAAATTACCTGTTTTTTAAATAATAAAATTAGTCAGATATCTATGGAAGGAAGCAACTGGACAAAGATGCAGTGTATTTCTGCAAAGCTCAATAGATCTACCATCAGTCACCTTTTGTTCAAATCACCTTCACCAAAGAAGGAATTAAAGTTGTCACGGGAAGCAGCTATCTGAGGAGACACCATGATAAATGTAATGAAGAAGGTCAAGGGCAGCAGGAAGGAAGGCTGAGGGATCAGGCACAGAGCAGGAAGGGGAGAGGATTATACTGCAATTCTGGTGTGGTTTTGATTTCTGTGCCTTTAGTCCTCATGAACAATTCTTAATAAATCCAAGGGACATTAATTATCATTCTTATGCTGTTCCAAAGAGCTGATCTTGGATTCCTCCTGTAGTGAAAGTCCTTGAGGTGACACTTGGTGCCTCCTGGAGTCACCAATAAGCATCGGAGTGAACTGGGGTGCCAGCCTTTGGGTGTTTTTCCCCAGGTCCTGAGGTGCTTCTACTTGTTTGCTTGGTTACTGACTGCAGAAATCTTTGTGCTAGATCAGATTAAACATCTGGATGAACAAACTGGGTGGTGGTCAATGCCTACTGCTGATAAGAAACTGGGAGAAAATATTTTATGGTTAATTTTGAGTCAAAATCTATAAAGAGATTCCTTTTTTTTATCCAGATCTCAAGCAACTGGAGCTTGGCCTGTCTTGAAGCATACTGTCCTTTATTGTTAATTACCTTAGTTCCATCTGGATAGTTTTATTATGAGTCCTAAATCTCCCCTTTTAGAAGGTGTTGGGACAGGTGAGAAGGATCCCACCAAATCATGCTCATCTGCAGAGAAGACCTAATAAGAAGTTGGGGCCAGTAACATCACTTTTGGTCCCAACAACCTTCCCTAATCATCCTCTGTCCTGGATGGTTGAAGGCTTTGCACATTTTGAATTGCACTTGTGTTTTCCTGAGGGATGAGATAAGCCAAATACAGCATTGGTCTCACACTGACTTTCTCCCTGTTTCATGTGATATTTGCCATGTTGCTTAAGATACACAAATGTAGATGAACAGGTCAGTTTAGTAACCCACTTTTCAGGTGAGTTGGGACACAACTTGGCAGGGGGAAAGGTGTAGGAAGGAAAGGAGTGGAAGCTAGACAGGTACTGGTACTGGGATAGTTTGTACATCTTATGCTATGTGGAGATAAAAAGCTACACCTGATCTTTTAATGCTTTTCTTTATTTCTTTATTTAATAATTTAAAGCCTAACCAGCCCCTTCACTCCATCTTTTAAAATCTTGGCTGAAGATGAATAATTTGCTTCTTTATTTGGGCCATGTCATAAATGTTCTGTTTCACAGTAGGCAACTGGCCATAAAAGATGAATTGTTAGAAGAGACAGCTGTGGGCTGTGTTTCAGGCAGTCCTCAAGCCCCTCAGACCTGTTTTACACACTGTGGCATGAACTGTGAATTGACATGTTTGTTCTGCCACTTAGCCACCAGTTCCTTCCAAAACACTTTTGGCCCCTCATAACTCAGTGGCTTAGGGAACCAGATGACAGTCAATGTTCTTATGTTCAGTAGAAATAAACACAGGGGATTATTTTATCTCTTACAAGATACCCATCTCCTTCTTCCTGCCCTCAGTAGCCTCTATCTACAGAATGAGTGGTAACATTTTCCCCATATCTCAGTGATAGATCTTCTCTGATTTTTTTCTGAAGGCCCTTCTTAAAATAAGATAAATACCTGTGAATGACAGCAGTTGATGCATGAGGGAACAGGTTGTTTAAAGGCAGTGCTCACGTCCTCATATCTAAGTAGTCTTTGTGGTTTTGTTTCACAGAATTTGAGGTTTCATGAAGAAATTTCACAGGTAGATTCCTTCCCACTAACCCACTGTTATGGCTAGTGGGATATTGCTTGTCTTCCTTCCTGGAAGAGGGAAGATTTAGGTTAGAAATTAATAAGAGCTTCACTTTGAGGGTAGTGAGACACTGGCACAGGTTGCCCAGGGAAGCTGTGGATGCTCCATCACTGGATGTGTTCAAGACCAGATGGGGGGCTTTGAATGCTCGCTTTCTTTCTTTCTTTCTTTCTTTCTTTCTTTCTTTCTTTCTTTCTTTCTTTCTTTCTTTCTTTCTTTCTTTCTTT
>JAOEGS010009994.1:19994-31760 GCA_025447755.1 Corythornis vintsioides | reverse complement strand
CTTTCTTTCTTTCTTTCTTTCTTTCTTTCTTTCTTTCTTTCTTTCTTTCTTTCTTTCTTTCTTTCTTTTTCTTCCTTTCTTTCTTCCTTTCTTCCTTCCTGCCTTCCTGGGGTAGAACCTTTGTTCCCCCTCAGCAGTGGAGGGGTAGAAAAGGAGCTTACGCCATAGTTTAACTATGTTGATTTTTTCTGTTAACTAATACAACATGTTCGGAGCTTTTACTTTGGATAAGCAGATTCATCCAGAGGAAAACGAGATGTTAGGAAAAAACAATCGTGAAAGATAAAGGAGTCACTTGAATGTGACACACTGTGCCATGTCTATCTCCAAGCAAAGGAGAGTCTTTTCAGGTCTGGAGAAAGTTAGCAAAGTGTAACGCTGCATTGCGGGAGGCGGATGCAAGAACCACATATGTTAATATCCACTCTTGACAGAGTGGTGACCCGAATGGCAGCATTCATATGTGGATCAGAATCATCACTAAGACACAGTGCTTTAAAAGACTCCAGTTTGATTTAAGAATGTCTCTGATGAAAGAATTCATATTTAACTTTTAGCTGCAGACCCAGAAGCTCTGTTCAGTATGTCTGGAGTTATGCTTTAGTGACTATCCACAAATTTGGCTGAAGTTCATTAAAAGGCTCCCAGAGGTTCATGAGTCTTTATGTTGAAGCTGTCTGAATGAAACCTGGAGAATGGGAAAAATTTACTCCACAGAAATTTAATATTTGAACATTGAGGTTCAGCCAAATCCCTTCACCAAGTGAAATGAGGAAGGCTGGAAAGTTGCACAGCCTGGTTACATACATAGTGAAGATGCCATCTCTGCCCCGGGGAGCTTCTAGTCTAGGCTGACAACCAGGGCTCCTCAGCTGCCTGCATTTCAGAGTACTTACTCACTGGTAAATACTAATGACAACAAGAATTCACCACCCAGGGGTTGGGAAGACAGATCTGATAGTGCTTGTGGGGGGTGTCCCTCTTTCTTACTGAAAGCATGATGTCAGACCAAGGAAACAAGATAATCCCATCAACACCTCCCACAGAGTCTCTGTTTACCAGAACTCTAGAGGTGGGGGGCTCAGGAGGGACAATTAATACTAGTGGGGCTATCATATAGTATGGATCAGCCTGTCAAACTGTGGCAGTGCCTGTAGAACTGCAGAAGGGAATTATAGAAGTTGCAAAGGAATAAAGCACAATGGTAAGAGGGATTTTTGTGCATTCCAGTGTTGATAGGACAAATGTTTTAGGAGTGTCATGGGGACATTACATTATCAGACCCCAAAACCAACAGTTTCTTGGTGCAGCAGGACCCATGTGTTTAATTTTGAGCAATTCTGATTCCAGAAGTAGGTCTTACGTTGATCACCTGTTGGTCCAGAGGAGAGCCACTAAGATGATCTGAAGGCTGGAGCACCTCTCCTATGAGGACAGGCCAGGAGAGCTGGGGCTGTTCAGCCTGGAAAGGAGGAGACTCCAGGGATACCTTACTGTGGCCTTCCAGCATCTAGAAGACAGCCCACGAGAAAGCTGGGAGGGACTTTTTTCAAGGGTATGTAGTGATAGGACAAGGGGTAATGGCTTCAAATTGGAAGAGGTGAAATTGAGATTAGAAATTAGGAAGAAGTCTCCACCATGACAGTGGTGAGGCACTGGGACAGGCTGCCCAGGTCTGAAGTGTCATCTTCTGGGATTTTTCTTCATCTGAACTAGAGTCCTATCCACATCAAGGGCTAGTAGTGCATGGGAGAAATGTTCCCTGAGCAGGCTCTGGGTTTAGACAACTCACAGATGATGTAGCAAAAGTGCTCAGCATCCAAGACTCCCACTTAAAATCACCAGGTTTGTAAAATGATGTACATCATACAGGGAATGCTGGGAGCTGTCTGAGGTGTCTGGAAATCAGGTCACTTCTTGAAGGGCTGTAATTGTACCTCTGGAGAGCTGAGCTGCTGCTGTTGTTTTCTGAAAAATTGAGTCTAGTGTGTCCAACTTGCCTACCTGAAGTGAAGCAGAGCAGTGGGAAGAGGCACACCTCTCCCAGAACTTGTCTAGGCAACACGAGACAGGCATTTTTCTCATTATGTCATTGTCCTGGAAACTTTTGAAAGCACATTACAAAGAAGGAAGCCTTGTGGGTCTGAACTCCTCAAGAGACTCCAAATGGGCAAAGTTTTGATGAAACCAACTCATTATCAAAAGCAGGGAAAAACATGTTGGACGTTGTTTACCACTGAGATCACCCTGGTGGTTCTTCCAGCTGCCTGAGGATATTGGTGAAGGCAGAAAGAGGGAGAGATGGAAAGGGAGAAAATGTCTGTTTTGAAGTTTCCATTCTCAAGGTGACGATATTCTTTCAACTTACCTGCTCTAAAAAAAACCTCTCAAGGACACATCTACCCATAGTCTCTGCATCTCAGGTTCTGGATGAGTTTCATTGTCTGAAATTGCTTCTGGGGAACTCTGTTTACTTTTGAATCTTTTTTTCATGTCTTTTGTTTCCCTGTTTCGTTTGGGCTTTTTGTTTATTTGTTTGTTTGGGGTTTTTTTGGCTTTGGTTTTGTTTTGTTGGGTTTTTTTTTGGCACTGGAGTGGATAACACTGTCTATAAGAAAAATGGATATTATAATTCCACAATTAGGGGAAACTCCAAGTTTCAGCTTTCTTGACATTATGGTTCAGACTCCGGAGTCTGAGGTCTGCACTGCTAGCTAGCCATTGCCATATTCACATGTTGAAACTCTGGAGGATTTCATAATCTATGGAGCCTACCACAAGAGAGAATGAGAGGTTGTTTCCTGTTGTATGCACTAGAAATGATGAGAAATGCAAGCAAAATCCTTCTAGAGGTCTCCAGGCATCATGTAGTTAACATCTTCATTGTGTCTGATTAGAAAACAAGCACATGATAAGGCTTTTCCAATTCTTTGGTCAATGAACCACAAGGTGACTCAGAAAGTACCTTAAAGGTACTTTAAAGTACCTTGTACTCTAAACAAATCCACTGACATCAGTGAATTTACTGAGCACATACTATGTCTGAAATAATTAGCTCTATCCAAATGACCTTTAAGGTGGGGGCTTCCAGACTGACCTTTACTTCACCAGAGTTTGAGCTTTTTCCAACAAGGGCCTGAGAAGTGAGCACTCAAAAGAGAGTTGGGCGATGGAAAATCTCATGAAGGCTCAAAATGTGATCCTTGAAAAGCAAAAAAATTATCTGGGAGAGGTCAAAAAAAAGCCTACCTAATAGAGAGACAATGAAAGCCAAGGGTTGGCTTGATTTTTGTTTCTGGCTTCTCTCCTCTAGTCAGGATCAAAACCAGACAAGCTTGATACTAGCTATTCCTTGTCAGGCACCTAACTCCAGTTCTGAGAATATGTCCTCACTACTTTATCAGAAGACCAAGTAAAAAGTCTTGGAAGTGAAATTTTAAAACCTCTGGGGACATGGGGGATGAGGGGTGAACACACTTGGATCATATTAAGGAAGGTGCTCGCCCAAAAGTGACTCAGTATCTGCCAACGCCAATGCCAATTGATGGGTTGACATCTGGCCATCTGGGTTGCTGAAATGGGTCCCACCAAACTTGTATTAGTTATTACTCAATAATCAGTTGCACAGTACCAAGATTTGGATTCTTTTGTGATAATCTCTCTATAGAGACACACAAGGAGAACTCATGGTCTAATTGGGTAACATTCTGAAAACATAATGGATTTGTGCTGATTAGAAATACTGTCATTAGTAAGAGAGAAGATTTTTCAGCATACTAATCTACAAATGGATAAAAGAATACAAATAAAGATATTTTAAAAAGGCAAGAATGACTTTTTGCACCAACAAAAATGAGTTATGTTACTTTAGTTTCATAAGACAAAAAAAGACCAAGCAGGAAATCTTTGTAGCTTTTCTGTTTTAAGACATCGACATTGTGTTTGCTTATAGAGCAGAATGTGGCTTGATGGACAATATGGTTCTTATATTACCTTGATTCAACCTGAAGGGGATTTTTCCTTCACTTTCTTTCTCCCTTTTTCTTTCCCTTTTCCTTTCTCTTCCTTCTCCTCTGCCCCCCTCCCTGAATTTTTACAAAAGGAGTTAACTTAATTTCAAGAGCTTGTGTGGTTTTCATTAAGATCTCTGTCTTTTGAAATGTCAGAAGAACACCCAGCAGAAACCATAGTGGATATAAAAGAGGTTGACTCAGTGTACCCTCTGCACCCTTGTATCTTGCTGCAGCTTGATTACTTTCAGGTTGGGAAGTACAAGTACTGCCATTTGGGAGGAAAATGAGAAGAAAGAAAAGAAAGGAAGAGGAATGAAAGGGAGGTGTAAACTATTTTTTTTTCCAATCTTCATTAACTTTCTGCCCCAGCATGATTTGTGTTTAGTGCTGTGAAGAATATAGATGATCTTTGAGGAAGAGTATTCTGGATGAAGGCTCTCCAGTCAACAAGGGTACAGGATGCAGGAGTAGAAATACAGTTATGCATCTTGGGGTGTGCAGTAAGGACATCATCTGACAGCATGAACCTTACCAGAATTGGACCTCCCTGAGCAAAGCCTTTCACCAAGTCAGCAGAAAGAAAGATCTCCAGGAATGTACTCCCAAGATGATGTGACCTCTTAGAAGCAACTCATGCCCCCACTGAACTCAGTGAGAAGCTTTGATGGGCCCAGGCTTTCACACGTCACAGAATCTCAGAATTGTCAAGGTTGGAAAAGACCTCTAAGAGCACCAGTTTAACTGTCAACAAAAAACAAAAACAAACACACACACAAAAATTCCCAAACACAAAGATAAAAAAAATCCCACACAAAACCACAAACCAAAGCAACCAAAAAAACCCCACCTTAAAAAACAAAAAAACCCCACCCAACCCTCAACTCACTCCCACTGGAGCATGTCCTGAAGTGCATCATCTACATGTTTCTGTGACCTGGACCCAAGGGAAGGAGAAGACTTCCTTGTGGGATGGGTCCAACTGGTTTATTGGGCATTCTCTTCCCTTCAGAGGGAATACCCTATAACAACGACCATCCTTTTATTGTTTATAGGAATGATCCTAGTATGTGGGGCTGCTTGCCTCAGCAGCTACCTGGAGTGACATTTATTAACCTCGTTTACCTGGTCCTCCAGATCCAGAGCCTCATATCTATTGTGTAGAGGCATCTGGGAAGGTGAAGGAGGCTGGGAGGGAATTAATCTGCCTCCCAAAGCAGGTACCTGTTTCCATTACCCCCCATCTCTTAGGTCCTCTCCTTCTGGTGACAAGAGGGCCTCTGCTTCTTGTGGAGTCTCCATCTGCTGCCTTTGCCTCAGCGTGTGGCTCCACCCATCTATCTCCCTCTCACACTCCCTCTCACATGATTCTCAATCTCTCCACATCCTCTTTCTGCTCTGCCACCATTGCCCTGGTCACAGCATACACAGGTGTTGTCACTACTGCCCTCCAATAAGAGTGACAGGCTTAGACATTCTGTGCAGTCCAGGGCCTGAACAGCCGTGTGTCTCCAGGGCATCTCCATCTGAAAAAGACCATGTTCTTTTGACTATGGTTTTAGCCTGAGTGGAAACCACAGCTGTTTTCTTCTGGGAGGGGGATGACTTCCAGTTGACCCAGCCTCCCTGCCTGCCTGTCTGCACAAACTGCCCACCCCTCTGCCATGCCACACTGTTTGCCATACTCCTGGTTGCTCATGCTCCCCAGGGCTGCTTGTCGTAGGCTTGGCTGGTGTCCATTGACCTGGCAATGCCCAGATCTTGTCTGTGGCTCCCAAGAGGTCTGCTGCCTTGTCAGGTGTTCCCCCGCTCTCCTGTTGCTTCCCTACCAGAGGGAAACCTTTGGGGGACAAGAAGTGAAAAAGATGAACCCCTGTTAGCCAAGATCTGCTGCTCTGCTGTGGATCAGCTCTGCCTCGGAGAAGCTCCAATCACTGACAAAGGAAGATCCATCTCTCACTGGGCAGGTGTCCTGGGGGTGGCTTAGATGAAAAAAAGGTTGGTTTGGTCTTATTCCAAAAGCTGATGGTCACTAGCATGATCTTATCACTCTTGTGAACAGTGTTTGGGTAACAGGACCCAAAAACATGTGTTTGCACATGGAGAGGCTGAAGTTGGCTCTGCACAAACAAATGCTGAATGTGAAAGTAGCATGGCCATGTTGGCCTGGGGGCAACACTGTGGAGACACTGCTTTGCTTCTTCAGAAGCTATGCTCCATCCTGGCCCCATGCTGTGTTATGCATGTGTGCACACTGCCAGGGACTGGGGCAGGCTGGGGGTCTCCATGTCATGCTCTGTTGCACATGAAAGCCACAGTCTTGGATGACTCTTCTGGCTGAATTACAGAGAGAAAATGTGCACCCTTAATAAACACTTGCTTCATTGAACACTGGGTCTGGCCTCAGAAGGATACTCAAGCTGCCTTGTTTTTGTGTTCCAGGGTTACAGATCCAGTTATTTCCACTGTGGAAAAAGTCGTATGAGATGGGGTGTTGTTCCTTCCAAGCTGCATTAGTCATGGGGAGAGGGCAGCATTCTACCCAGTGATCCCAGGGTCTGTAAAGGCAAAGATGGACTAGATGACCTTTGGAGGTCCCTTCTAGCCTAACCATTCTATGATTCTATGAGTTGTCATGTATCTTCACTTTGCAGTGACCTGATGGGCCCTTGCTTTGTAAATCCTCAGGTTAAGCAAACAATCAGAACTTCAGGAAAGTGGATTTGGGAAACCAAGATGGAGGGCAAGACACAGCTAGCTACAGAAGAGTTTTTCTTTTAGTAGAGGTTCAAGAACCCATGGTGATAGTAAGATGCTGTGGCATTATAGGGACCTACACCCTGCGGTGTGGTCATGTTAGTCTATGGAGAGAGATGCCAGAGAAAGGCTTTGAAAAGCGAGTTAACAGTAGAAGCCTGGATCTAGCCAGCCAAAGAGGATGGATGGACAATAATAGTTCTGAGAAGGATGTTATCTGGCATGAAAGAGCTTAAACAGAAGCATGACATGGCCTTTCTCATTCATTTGTCCCTACTCTTTCCTGCAAAGCACAGCAGGGCTAATAACCTTTCCGCTGGCTGCAGGCATCTTCAGGCCACCACAAAGGGGATCCTGGCCAGTGCTGTGACACCAGCCAGGTTCATGCCTGTGAGGACAGGAACAACCGCATTTGGCCAACAGCTGTGGCCTGGGGACTTTGGGATGCACCAGTGGTTTTGATTAGGTTTGAACTTCCTCTTGTACAATTGCCATAGTCTGGAAATGTTTCTTCCTACCAGTGCACTAGGCAAAAAAAAAGGATAAATAAACTATTTTTGTGGTTTGTTTTAGTTACTGCTGGCATCTTAGGGGTCCTCAAGCAGGGGGCACACGACACAATAGGGAAGAGAACAGAGCAGCTTTCAGGGACTGTCTGACCTTTCAGACCTCCCGAGCTTTCACAAAAACCTTGCTGGTTACAAACCAGCTGTGGAATCAGGAACTCCTTTTGACGTCATCACTGAAAAGTCCTAATTAGATAATTTCCCAAATCGTGTGTGTCTCAAGTGCCTCAGCTTCACCTTTAGCCCTGGTCCAGCTCACCCAATTTAGCAGTTAAAGGTTCAGCTCTGTGTCAGGTCAAAGGTGTGCCTGAGAAGACACCTACTGCCTCAAAATGTATTTTGTCCACTGATTCTCTTTCAGGATCCCTTGTGCTCCCAAGGCTCAGAGCTCAGCCAAACTGCTCGAAGGAGAACAGCAGCCCTGAACTGTCTCTCACCTTAACCATCCAAGTTCCCTGCCTAGACAACTGGGAACACGATCCAGCTCCCCAAAAAGCATTTGGAAACTCTACTATGTATTTATATATGTACACCATTGTGAGGAAGGTGATAACAGCAAATAATAAAGGGAATTAAGCCTGCCTCTTGGCAAGAAGTTCCAGTGCCATGATTTAGAAAAGGTACCTGTTTGACTATAAACATCTGGAGGTGCTGAGTGCATTGCCATCAGCATGGCCAGGTTCTTGCCCACCTCTGGAACTGTGTTGTGGGAGGTGCCACTTTGCTTCCTGACATGTGGACATTTTATGGCTTGTAGGGAAGAAGGGGAGCAGCATGAACAAAAGCACAAGCTTTGTGAAATAAGCATGTAAGAGTGTAAAAAAAAAAGAGGATTTTCCCTTCCTTCCACTCTACTTTGACTATTTCCATTTTTATCACCTGGTAGATTGTGTGACTTTCCCGATTGAATTGTAGTTTGTTGCTTCAGTCTAACATTCATTTCATGGAGTAGCTAATTTTACTTTCCCCCTAGACCAACACAGAATAAGCTCCCTGTTTCCCATACATTGCCTTGGTTGCAGCGGTGGTCTGAGAGGTGCAGTGTACACTTGCACTTTAAACTCAACCACAGTGAGCTGCTAGATAAAGAGGAAAGGTGAAAAAACAACCCCACAGTGATCACAAAGCAAGCCCTGGGCCATCATGGGGCACAGGAGTGAAAAGGATCTATGTTATGGAACCACCAGCATGTTTATTTGGGGATTTTCTCTCTACTGAAAATGAGAAGAGCCTGCCAGGCTTCTGTGCTTCAGGTAAAACATATTTCTGATGTTTATTCTCGTCTGCATTCCACCTTTTTTTTTTTTTTTTTTTTTTTCTGTATGCCCTAAAATATCATTTGAAGTTTATTACAGGCACTCTAAGAAAGGTCACGTGGTGAGTTTGGCCTGATATCTGATTTTTCCCTCTGCCCTCAAACTGCAGTGTTTTATGGTTGACCTGCCTCCTATGAATCTTTGCTTCTCATTGCCTGGTTAAGTTCTTGCAGTGAGCTGAATTTTGCTCTCGCTAACATGACACTTGTGTCCCTTGTCAAGGAATGGATAAAGGGCACGATGACCTGTTGTATTCCTCTAAATAACTCTCCAGTCTGTAAGCATAGAAGAAGCATATAAAATCTTGTGATCACCTGATCTTGTAATCATAGAAAACCTGAGTCAGTAAGTATGTTTCAGCAGATTTGCAAATTTTAGCTACAAAATCAAAAATTACATGGAATCACAGAATCTTTGAAGTTGGAAGGGACCTTTAGAGACCATCTAGTCCACTGCCTCCACCGTTCCCCACCCCATCAGGTTTGCCCAGAGCACTATACATAGAATCACATAAACAAGCAAAAAAACCTCCATGAGAAAGGGTTCAAATGCTGTTGCTTCATGGTCCACAGGGCATCTGCTTAGTCCCAGACAAAGGAGGCTCTGCCCTGGGAGCCCTCGAGGCAAACAATTTTCTCTTTAAAGTCTGAGCAAGCACGTGGATGTTTGAAGCATTAAAAAAAACCCCAACTGTCTGTAAAAGAGTGAATCTCCATCTTTAATTTAGGTGATGCTGTTTTCTCATCATAGCCAGCGGGGGGGTGGGGTGTGTGTGGGAGGAAAACTCTTCAATTGCCTCTGTCTACCTGCAAGTTAAAAATAGAGTAATATAGTAATAAACTGACACAGATGTAACTACAAACACAAAAAATTGGCATTTGTGCACGGGTGTGTATCTATCTATGCACGTGGACACAGATTTGGATTTACATTACTACCATATTTCTTTTTTTTTTTTTCTCCTGAGAAGACAGTCTTCCAGGCCCCAACTGTGAATTTCCTAAAGCACTGCCTTAATCTGCCCTTAATCTGTACTCATGGCTGGGATCACTGGGATACAGGCCTGGAAGTGAAACACCCCAGGCCCTTGCAGCTGAAGCAAAACAATGGCTTCTTTCCCCAGCCTCTTAATAAGTTCAAGAAGTTAAGAGAAAACAAACAAAGTGGTGGCCTGGTCTCATAGCTGAGTGCTTCAGCTCCAGCACCCTGCAGTGCTATGCTGCCAGGGCTGGCAACCTGCAGGACTTGATGGCTCTGGCAGAGCATGTGGACTCTGGTGGTGAAAACCATGCTCACAGGTTGGGGTGAGAGACCCTGAGCACATCAGCCCTTCCATTGTCCCTGCTTGGTGCTGCTCTTGGGTTACAGGCTGAGGTTGCTATCTCTACCCACTGGTGTGGTGGCACATATGGTGTGGAGGACTGGTGGCCCTTCCCTGTTGGGCCACTGAGGTCTCCAGAATCACTGAATGCTTTGGTTTGTAAGGGATCTTTAATTATCATCCAGTACAACCCCCCTGCAGGGAGCAGGAACATCTGCAGCTAGAACAGGTTGCTCAGAGCCCCGGCCAAACTCACCTGGAGTGGTTCCAGGGCTGGGGCTTCTACTACTCTGGGCAACCTGAGCCAGGGTCTCACCACCCTCAGCATCAAAACTTGCTTTCTTCTCTCCAGTTGAAATCTCTCCACTTTTAGTTTAAAACCATCACCCCTTGTCCTTCACCACCAGGCCATCCTAAAAAGTCTGTCCCATCTTTCTGACAGGCCACTTGAAGTACTGGTAGGCCACAAGAAGGTTTTTCTGGAGCCTTCTCATCTCCAGGCTGAACAACCCGAACTCTCTCAGCCTGGGCTGCCAGCAGAGGGGTTCCAGCCCTCTCATCATTTCTGTGATCATTTCCAGAAGTGCAGAAACACATCCTTGAGGAAAGCTGGTGTTGTCTGGTGACATAAAAAGTTTTCCAGAACAATTCTTTATTTTTCCATAAAGTTTGACTGATTTCCAGTGCTTTGAGGTTATTTAGTCATAAGGGCTCAAGTGAGTTGCTTGTAGATGGCAAATCAGAAGAGCAGTATTACTTCACTGGTTGGTTTTTGGAGCATTTAGAATTGTGTAAGCCATGACAACACAGTGAAGTTACAAGTTACTTCAGCTGGTTTTCCCATCAGTATTATATGCCTTGGTCTGCTCCGTGTGTGGTATGGGGGGAGAGATGGTATCTGTGTGGAGAAAAATAATTTCTAGAAGACTTTGTGTGGTGCTTCCAGACCTAAAGATCACAAATATCATCAGAGGAACTTGTTGCATTCTGCTGTGTCACCTATGGGAGGAACTGGGAGGGACAGAGTCATCATATATAACTTGAGCATCTTGACGGGGTTACAAATCCAGGTACCAAGGCAAGTTAACACACTGAGGATGTAGCACTGCTGACAGCAGTGGGAATTTTGCTCTTCTTAGCAAAATTAAGATTGAAGAGTGGTTTTTTTGTTGTTAGGATGCCTGGTGACTGCAGAGCAGATGCTGTGGCACAATACAGGCACTGAGACAGCCCTCAGCATGCTGGGCTGCCCTGGAACACTTGAGTTCTGTGTTGACGTGGAAACTGAGGGCCTCTCAAAAATTTCCTCTTATTTCAGAGTGCTGAACACACTTTAAGCAAGCATGTCCTAATGCAGATGGTTTGTGTTTGGGTGAGGAATTTGCTGGGTGCTGCTGGCCATGCTGTGGCTCTGTGCATGGCTGCAGCCCTTTGCCCTCCACTGGAGCTACTGTAACAGCAGGACTCCACACACCAGTACAGTTCAGGGGTTGACCTGCTGCAAAGAAGCTCCGTGGAGAAGGACTTGGGAGTACTCGTGGATGACAAGTTCACTGTGAGTCAGCAATGTGCCCTGCTGGCCAAGAAGGCCAATGGTCTCCTGGGGTGCATTCAGAAGAGTGTGTCCAGCAGGTTGAGGGAGTTTCTCCCTGTCGCGGTTTGGGGTCAGGGCAGCCCCCAGACCGATAACAGACCGCTCTCTATTAACCCCACTCCCTCCCCAAAAGGGAAGAGAGAAGGAATAAGGGAGAGAGACTTAGTGATTGGAAAAAGGAACTAAAACAATTTAATTGAAC
>JAOEGS010009994.1:7018-19894 GCA_025447755.1 Corythornis vintsioides | reverse complement strand
CAGTTAGTTAGAAACTTAAGCTGTAAAGTAAAATCACTGAGCAGAATTTGCCTGCTTTTCACACAAACCAGGACACTCCTCTCCCTTTACTCAGCCCTAGCAAGGCCACCTCTGGAGTATTGTGTCCAGTTCTGGGCTCCACAGTGCAAGACAAACAAGCAACTACTGGAGAGAGTCCAGGGGAGGTTATGAAGATGCTGAGGGGACTGGAGCATTTCTGTGATGAGCAATTGGGTTGGATGAGGTGATCTCCAGAGGTCCCTTCTAACCAGTCTCTGGTTCTATGACTTGTGGGGCTGTCTCTGTCACCGTCCCCATCACCATGTGGGACTCCCACAGTTGCCCTGACCTCCCCAAGCACCCCCACACTCATTCAGGAGCACCTTCGTGCAGGGCTCTGCTCCTGCCTGCGTGAGAGTGGCTTTGCCCCGGCAAACACTGACTTATGAGGCTGAGTTTACATCAAAAAAAGAATCCATTTGTGCCCAAAGGAATGAATCCCACAGAGATTTTTCACTTTCTTGCTGTGCTGCTGTTTTATTCATCTTGTTCCTTGTTAAGTGTCTCCCCACCGCAGTGTGGGCAGCCCTTTACTCCCCAGTTTCCAGCTATGCCATGTGCTTTATAGTTTTTCTCAACTACTGCATGAAGACTTCCAGATGAATTATTGGAGTGAATGCTGCCTTCAAAAGTGCCTAAAAGATTAATTAATCTTTCCAGTAACCTCAGTAAGTGGGTCAATACCACTGCTCCTGTTGGGTGGCAAGAAGAAAGTAGTCAAGAGTCCGAGCAGCTTAGTCAAAGCCATGGAATAAGCTTGGTTACCAGGCCTGAAGTGTCACATTCTCCTTTGGTCTGGAAGATACAGTTTTCTCTGACCTGTTTTTTTTTCATCATCCTTTCTGAAGTGCCTCCAGACTGGCCTGAGGGGTCTCTGAAACAGGGAGGGTCATTTTCCTGGGTATCTTTGTACTTAAGCCTCATTCTTTTTGATACTTGCCTATCATGGAACCTCAGACAATAGTGGTTTTGTTACTCATTAAAGGACTTGAATTGAGAAAAAAAAATTCAGACCCTTCCTTAAGAAACTTATAATTTAATAGGTGAAATGTCAGGGAAAATCAATGTAAGTCTGTTTCCTCTCTGCTTCATTATGAACTCCATTAAACAGCTTTTATGTTTTGTTTATAGGTTGGTTGCATATTTCTTCTTTCTTCTCTTAAAAAAAAAATAATTTTTACAAAAGAAACATTTTTACATTTATGATGTAAAGCAAGCTGGGCTGAGAACCAGCATGACAAGAAATGTTTTTGGCTTGAGTAAAGAATCTGCAAGACCACAAGCATCAAGATGTCCTGAGCAAGAGGCTTCATGGTGGGACACCACAGAGGGGAGGAGGGTGGGAAAATCAAACACGTTCCAGGCAATTTGCTGATTGAAAAATCTTCAGAGGTATAAAATGTCCCTAAATTGCTACGTTCTCCCCCCTGTGGTGTTAAGAGAGGTCCAATCACCCAACCTGGAAAGAGAAAACCGCAAGCAAGTTGTTAACATTTCTCTCTCACCCCTACGGTGAGGAGTGAGAGAATGCCTTTTCCACTTCGTAAACACCGTCTGCTTCACTGGAGGGATGTTCTCACCCGGATGTGGCAAATTTTATAGCCGTGTGAATAAGAAACAGAGCACGCAAAGGAAAGTATTACAGTTTAGGGGGTGATAAAACTCAATGCCACCCTGCTCTGTTCCCCTCCTGCCCTGTGCTTTCTCAAAACGTCCATTGGAACCTTTGGCTTCGGTGAGGCAAAGAGGACAGTTAAAGTTTGGAGAGCAGTAGAGATGTTATCCAGCATAAAGCCTTTATTTGCTTTGAGCAATGGAAGATAATAGCTCATGGCTGGATTTTGAGATGGAGAGTGAAGTTTTGTTGGGTTTTTTTTGCTTTTAATTTACCACAGTATTTCTTGTCAAAGTTATTTTGTTGGTGGATGTCTCTTCCCCCATCCACCCCCCAATATACTACAGGGACCACTCCTGCCCAGTTTAAACCAAGGCCATGAAGGTTAATTTTCCATTATTTCTAAAGTGGTTTGCATCACCAACCCTTCTTCCTTGAATCAGGTTACTGTCCCACATGGAGATCATATCAGGAAGGTGCTGGTGATCTGTGGTAGGGAGTGAAAAGTAAGGACAGCATTGTTGGAGTGACAAAGCAGAGAGGCAAGTTAGTGAGAGACAGGAGGGTAAGAAATAGTTTTACCAAATTGATAACTCATGCAGAAATCCGAAAAGAAAAAAAACAAAACCCAAGAAAGGTGTTGTCTGAGAAGAATATAATTTTGCCACATGTTGATAGAGAGGCCTATGAAGGTGGTGTCCTTGCCACTAGCAAGTGATGAGAGAAAGTGCCATGATTTTGAAATCGTCATCAGTCAAACAGCTCTGCTTTTATCCAAGGAGTCAAGTTTTGATCATCAGGGAACACTTGAACATCTTAGAAAAGCACATATTAGATGATACTGTACAAAGTACATAGTAATGGGGAGTTACATAGATTTTCTAGGGATGGCCACTGAACTATCATCACAGAATCCCAGCATGGTGGGGGTTGGAAGGAAAATCTGGAGTTCATCTCATCCAACCCCCTCGACAAAGCAAGTTCACCCAGATCAGGTAGCACTAGTTGTCACTAATAAGTCACTAGTGTGATTTATCTGTTTGGCTTTCATCACATTTTAACTTTTGTTTTTCTGTTAGGGAAATGATTCAGACATGTTGATGAATGGAAAACATCAGAAAACTGCTTAGAATTAAGTAAGCAAATGCAATGGAATTGGTCAGTCTCTGCCATGTGTCTCCTGGACCATACCCAGAGAAGTTTGTCTCTGCCAAGGAAGAAATTGGTGAGAACATAAAACATTCACTAGGAAACCATGGCCTTGGTCACCTGGACAATGGAATGCAAATTATTGTTCTTCTTCAACAACATTTACCAAAAATATTCAGTTCACTTTTTTTTTTTTCTTTAAAAAACCTCAACAAACCAAAAGAGAAAGACTTTGCCCTTAATGACTCTTCTTCCTTCCCCTTGAACAGGGAGATAAAGAGTATCAACACTTCCTGATATGAAAAAACAAAAGAAATCCACCCCAAAACCCTCGAAGGGCAACCTTGCATGGAGACTAAAAGCTCATTTTCCACCACATCCATTAATTTCCCATAGTTCTTTTCAATTTTTCAGCTGCAAAACTGGACTCTTCCTGATTTTTCTTAAACACCTACTAACAACCTGAGGCTGTAGCACCTTTCTCTGTTTGTGAGCTGTAGCATTACTACAAAACTCCTCCTATGGTCAGGGGCTCCTGCTGGCATTGCTCAGAACTGGTGGAGTGCAGAACCCATGCTTCCTGATGGACAAAGCATAAAATTCCACAGCACAGTTACATGATCTGATGGGCAAGGCACAGTCCAAATCTAAACAACATGCTTGAATGGATTTGCTTATACACCTGAGAAATATGGAAACACTGGAAGGAAAATAAATAGGATTTTCCCTCCTACCTCTTCCATCCTCAAACTCCACTGCATTAAAAAAAAAAAAAAATCCTCTTTTTAAAAATAAGTACTGAAGCTGGAAATTGAGTTCACATGAAGTGAGTTAGGGATGAGACTAAAGTCCTGATTAAATTTAATTGGAAAAAAAAAAGAAACAAGAAAAAGAAAATACAGCTGAAGATGAGAAGCCAGACGTGTCAGGCAGTTTGGGGAGACCACAGGCTGAGCAGCCAGTGGGTGCTGAGCGCTGGACAGCCCAGCATAGTGCCACCATCACCCAGATTTCTCCCTGAACACCCTTAGCTCCTCCTGCAGTGTCTGAGCCTAAACGGAGGCCTGGCTTTCAGTGGGAAACTTTTTTTGCCCCTGCCACTGACTGCCTGCTTTTGCTGCCGTGAGAATTGGCTTCCTGCCTTTTGATAACCAACACAAGCTAAGGCAAAATTTCTGCCTCGTGGGCATTTCTTCCTTCTTTGTTGCTATGATTGAAGCAGTTTTCTTTCCACTGCTTCTCCTGAGAGACTTTACAGATCTTGATACATCTGTTGAAGTGTTGGCTTCGGAATCGTCTAATTATAGATTGAAATGAAGGCTTTTGATTTTTTTTTTCCACCGTGGCTTCTGTTGGTCTGCTGCTGGGATGATGTTCTCTGAAGTAATGAGTTTCAGAAGGGCAATGACTAGATAGAGGAGAGTGGCAGACCCAGCTTCTGCTCTGAGAAGACACTTTCCAGTCTGGGATTTTTTCTGTGCCCCCTTCAAAATGCCAGCAGTGTCTCTGCTATGGCATCTCATGGGCATCCTACTTCTCTCCTGGGCTATGAGCAAGTATGAGGACTGGAGTTCTGTGGCTGCATGTGTTCCAGATCACAACAGCATCTTTCTGACACCCCCAGAGCACCCATGCCTTCCAGTTGCCCTAATCCTCCCCATATCCACATATTGCCCAGATGTAATGCCAGGTTCTACTCAGAGATCAGTCTCAACCTTCTGAAACTGCTAAATCCACCTTCCCCACCATGGTTGAGAAGGGGCCAAACCCAATCCACGAGTGTTTTCTTAAGTCTGAAGACAAGCACCTGTGTTTGGGGTCTTTAACCCATAATGGGACTTCACACTGTAGTCTCCAGTTCCTGATTTCCAGTTTTCCACAGGGATACCCAGGGACCTAATCCTTTCCTGGGAAAATCTCCCTAAAGTGCTGCTGGTGAGAACTAGCAAGTAACCAAAAAGTATAAACTGAGAGTGATTCCTGAAACCAAAATATTTAAGGGCTTTAAAACCCAGCTTTTCTGTTGCCCAGCCAAATGGAGAGCAGTTCACACAAATATTTTTCCCAAACCCCTGTCTAACTTTTCCCTTTTGCTCTCCCCCTCAGCAACAGAGAAAACCAACTGTCCTCTTTCACGTTTCCAGTGAATATTTCTTTGACATCTAACACCTTTGGCAGGAGGGATTGCTCGAATCTGGGACAGCAGCCACGTGCCCCATGTGTCTGGAGTGGGAAGCCAAAGAAGGATGAAGAATGTTTGATGCAGTTTGGGTTATGGGACTGTCCTTCTCTCTGTCTCTTCCTGACTGCCATCCCATGTGTGAGAAACAGCTGCTTCTGACAAAAGCCTGTTTTGCACCCCAAAGTTCCAGCTAACACCTCGTTTGGTTGTATCTGATGCCACCTTGACAACCCTGATGTCAGTTTCTCATTCTCTACACGACTGGACAAAAAAGATGTTATTTGATCACCGATCTGAATGGTTTAAAAAAGAACAAAAATCCAATTTTAAAGGGATTACAGTGAAACTCTTGTAAACTGTGTACAATAAGAATAGGACTTAGAACAGGGCCTGTAATGGGTCTGAGTGGCTGAGCTGGGGAAACAGGTAATTTCCCGATGGTTAACAGCTAATTTTTCTAACAATTGAAATGCAGGGATTTGTAATGGACACTCATGAAACAGCATGAGGGCTGATGAATACCAGTTGGCCTTCACTTTCTTATTATTGAAGAGTCCATTTAACTCTTGCAGGCAGCAAGATCTCTAACCACCTGATCTGTATGGTAAGGTACAGGCATTTTGTAGCCCTATATGAGTCTGTAGCTATATTTTATTTCCCTTCCTGGGAAATAGAAACCATGGATAAATGGCATTAAACATCCTGGAGTCACCAGACACACCACTGTCTGTTAACTCTGTAATTGCTGGCCATCACGTTGCCTTGCTCTGGTGGTCCTCCTTGGAAGCAATGAGGCAGGAAAACATACTCCATGGGACCATTGGTGCTTGAAGAGGTGGTCTGTAGGACCAAGAAGGGAAATAAATATATTAGTATGGGTTTCTTTGTCAAATTCTCTTATCATTCTGGGTGCCTTTGGTAGTCCTGACTTACAGGAGAAATGTTTACGAGTCCTCTGCACTGCTGTTATGGAATAGTTTACTATAATTAGTGTTTTGTTTTGGTTTTTTTTTTTCTTATGAAATCTAGGTGTTTCCTTTAAGAGAGACTTTTTTTCCTATGCCTTTGAAAAGTTTGATTTTTGCAAGGTTTCCTAATGCTTTCTATCAGAATTTTGTTTGAAAAAAAAAAAAATGGTAGATGCAATATAGCATTTTTCATGTGAATATATGGAACATGGACTCATTTTGAGACTTCTACTTACTCTCCCTGGCAGTAGTGTGTAGCTGAGAAAAGATTTTGAATCTGACATTCAGAGTTCATTGAAGGCCACACAAATCTGGTCCTCCATATTTACAGTTTGCAAACATTTTTCACTTTTATGGCCACCTCTCTAGCAGTCAAATTTGGCTTGCCTAGCAGCAGCCTGGCTTCAAGTCCTGGAAACTGATCTAGGAGACTTCTCTTGAAAGGCCTGTAAACTGTGTCTTCCTCCTAGTGCCAAATTGTACAGGTTTCTCCCCTTTGCCATATGGGTCCCCCATGCATTTTCAGAAGCTTGTAAAAACACAAAGTTATGTAGCTTCTGAAAACTCTCCTGAGATTTATGAAGAGTGGAAAAAACAATGGCACTGGCTGGGTTTCTTTGGACTAGGAATCCAAAAGAGAAATGAATTTATGATGTAAATTCTCTGTACAAAGCAGCTGACAAAGGTACAAGATACTGTTGGGTTTTATTATACCTGATAAATTCAATGGGGACTCATGCTGTGATTTAAATCCACAGTGGTTAAGAGCTTGGCTTCTTAGGGACTGTGATGCTTCCAAATGATCAGAACTGCCCTAAGCAGCTGGAGACCCACAGGCATCTTAGGGCTCTCCCCCAAAACTGAATTATGAAAAGTAACTGGAGAAAAGATGAGTTTCTCTTCTTAAAGATGTGAAAAGGCAAACATCTGGGGAGGTTGTGGAAAGACAAGGGGAGACAGGGAAACTGAGAAAGTGAGAAGATCAATGAGATACAGGGCAGATGGAATGGGAGATACTCTCTGCTGCCTGTGAACAGCAAGGCAGGAATCATTGCAGAGCCCTTGCTGACTCGGACTTTACTACTCTGCCATATCCTTCCACTGGAATTAATTCCTCATGTTGGTACAGACCATAGTCTGGTGGTTAATGCTTAGCTTGGGAGCTGGGCTTCTTGGACTCTGCTTGCAGCTCTGTGACTATGACTGTGACTATTGTGTGGGTGTGGGCAAGTTACTTCATCTTTCTGCACCTTGGGTCCCTCATCTTCTGAGGATAACGATACCAATTGGCCTGCTGAAGAGCTTATGGGCTTAACTGAAGCAGCTTTGAAAAGCCACGTCTGATGCCTTGGATGAAGAGCAAATTGATACTAATGCATATGGCTCCTCATGAGGTAATGCAATTATTAAGAAAAGATGTTTCTTAGAAGGGTTGTGGAAATCCCAAGGAGAATTATCTAAAGAAGGGCCACCCCCAGGTGTACCACAGGTCAAGTTGGACTTTTGGTTTTTTTTTTCAGTTTGCCAGTGAGGAACATCTGGACAATGGATTCCAAACAGAGGCAGGGTCCAAGCCAAATAACTGAGCACACAATGTCTCTGGGAATGCAACGGGCATTTCCTATCTTGTTCAGAGGGAGCTCCACTGAGAAACAGTTCTTGTGCTTTTCTGCAGGAAGACACAAATTCAGTCTGAGAACAGCTGTAGAGACCTTTATGTACTTCAACTAAGGATACATGTTTGAGTCCTCATATACCACCAGTGCTGGAAGTGTCTCTTTCTCAAAGCTGGAAACTGGGAATTGTAGTTGGACTTTGAGAGAGTCTAATAAAATTTTCTCTGTCTGCAAGTGATGAAAGAGGCTAAGTACAGCTGCCTCACACAAGACCTGCACTAACAGCAGCAGCTCCTCTAAACTGTCAGCAATAAAACTACATTTGCTTTAAGAAACACCTTGGAGAATGGAATGAAATTATTTTTGAAGGAAATAAAACCTATTTCGCAATATATATTTATTGTACACACTACCTTCTGCTAAGTGGTGTGGATTAATACCAGTATCTGAATGCTTTGCACTCACACAGTGCTTTACTCCGGAGGATCTCTGCACGCCTTGGAGAGCTCAGCTCTTCAGTTCCAGTTCCCCTACTCCTACCCTCACTTTGCTGATGGGAGATCACACTCCTGGTTTGGCCAGAGGGTTTATTGCCCTTCACTCATGCAGATCATTCCCTCCACGACCATGCAACAAGCCTTGAGGATCACCTGTGATCACTGCTGATTTACCAATCAAAAGCGAGGAAGGAAAGATTTTTTTCCACCTCTTGAAGGGATGTGCCCAAACCTGCATCCTCTGAGTGCACCTGGACCCTAGGATTGCTGCCTCCATGGGTAGTGATCACAAGTCTGGGCACATTTGTATTACTGTTCTCTTTCCAGACATGTGTAACTGTAAAACAAGGGAGGTGACAATGTGAAGATCACGGAAGCATTTTGGTTGGAAAAGACTTTTAAGGTCTTCAAGTCCAGCTGTTACCCCAGCACTGCAGGTCACCACTAAACCATGTCCCTCAGCACCATACCTCCATGGCTTGAAACTCCTTCAGGAATGGGGACTCCACCACAGCACTGGGTAGCCTGGGCCAGCCCTTGACAACCCTTGTGGGAAATAAATTGTTCCTCATGTCCAATTGAAACCTTCTCTGGCACAACTTGAGGCAATTTCCTCCTGTCCTGTTGCTTTTTCCTTGAGAGAAGAGACTGATCCCACCTGGTTCCAACCTCCTTTCAGGGAGCTGTGGAGAGCAAGAAGGTCTCACCTGAGCCTCTTTTTCTCCAGGCTGAACAACCCCAGGTCCCTTAACCGATCCTTGCAAGACTTGTGCTCTAGACCACCACTTTTTGCTTCTTTGCCCTTCTCTGGACCTGCTCCAGCAGATGCTTATTTCTGTTGTGTGACCAACACCTTCCTCAGCACCTTATTACAGGCCTGTGGAAAACATGGAAAAGAAGCTGGTAAATGTCTACCTTTACAGTAGTAGTGTACCTGCCTCCTTTTCCCTTTACTCTGTGTGTGAACATAGATGACACAAAGTGAGTTTTGATGACCTGGGATCTTGCAAACCTTCTGTGCTGTGTGGTGGTACCATGAAACCCAACAGGTCTCAGAAATGTTTCTTTTCTTTAACAGAAAACTGCAAGACTGTATGTCTATGTGCACGTCTGTACAGATAGGAGGGTCTGGGTGCCATGGAGGGCACGAAGTGTGGGTACCATGGAGGGCACAAATACCCTGGTTATTCGATGGTGCTCATGTGGATTGAAAATGTTAACAAGAAAAATGTGAGTTTAATGTATAGTCAGGAGTTCACAGAGGATGTACAGACAGATCTTGGGAGGGAAATAATTTAAGGTTCTAGCACAGCAAGCTTAGATTTACTGAGGTATACATGCTTTGCTGGGCAGAGATGGCTGCCCCCACCACCTACAATGCTAGCTAAACTGGAATGTAAAATAGTACATCCCAGTACTGGTTGGCTGTCTTCTGCATGGGTGTGTACTTTTTGAGCTGTTTGCTTTGTATGTCCTTCACAGAACGGGAACATCAGGTACCCAGATCCCTCTGTGGATATATTTCTGATTATTAGGGGCCCATATTCCATGGTATATTGTCTTGGGAAACATATTAAGTCCTAATTTTGTACAGAGTGGGGGTCATATGAAGAAACCTAAAACAGAATTATCTCTTGATTATGATAACTGGTCTGGTGTTCCATCTAAAATCTGTGCCTGTGGTACACCTTGACTTCAAGAAATCATTCAGATACACTTCCACGTGAACAAGAGTATGACTAGGTTGAAGACAGCAAACAACTGGTTAAAAAGCCCCAAGGTCATGAGTCAACAGAATGATGCAGTTGCACAACAGAATAAACCACCCCCACCAAACTGATTTTGCAATGCAGCAAAACAAATGTTTTATGGTAGGTAATCATCCTGTTACACTCTGCTTTTGTGGCCAGAGCACTAGGGAAGTCTCCTCACAACTTATAGACAGAAGCTGTCACCTTATTCTGGCTCTTCCTAAATGCTGGGATCTATTAATTTAGAGATAAACCAGACTCTGAGATATATTTGAATTGAAGTTCCTTGACAGAAGTAGTGCAGCTTCTTTAAGCTGCATTAGCTGAGAGCTACTGACATGCTGTAAGCCCATGGGCTGCTTTGGTACGGCCTTTAGTTTACACCTGTTTGGAAGAATGTCTAGTTGTAGGTAGAGGAGGTAGCACTGGAGGCTGCATTGTCAGGAGACACCCTCCAGGATATACGGATGGCACTGGCTGATTCATTGCCATAGTGTATTTTGCCTCCTCTCCCTGTCTCTTCCTCAGTATTCTTTTCTAAGTGGCACAGTAAAGCAGCCCCCTGGAGGCTCCTAAAAGACTCCTGGAACAGCTTTCAAAGTCAGCCTGATATATCAGCCCACATGGAAAATACCCAAATGCACCCATACAGCAACACACAGCACTGGAAAACAGCTCGTTATTAGTAACTTTGACTAATAAGCTCATTATTAGTAACATTTTCTGCTATAGGGTCCTTCTGTTACTTGTTTCTAACTTCCACAATTTGGGCTTAAATTTTATGTACAGGGTGTTCGCCTCAAACCAAATTATTTACAGAAATTTCAGCCAAAATAAGATAATGTTTTTGAGAAGAAGCCTGGAAAAAGCCAATTATTTGCCTTGTTGTTTTTCCCTTTTTTTTTTACAACCTTAATTTTGGAAAGCCCTATAAACCCCTGTGCTTTGAACGCTTGGCTTTTGTGCTGGGGATGGGCCTTGGCTGTCCTTGTGAAAAACTACCCACATTTGGCCAAGTTATAAGATTTAGAAAAAAAAAACAACATGTGGAGAGTTTAAAGGTTGTCATATTTTGGGGATGCGGTCTGGAACCCTGAGGTCTCAGCTGGGACTGATGTTGGCCAGAGGTCTGTTCCTGGGTGACTTGGTCTAGGTGATCCTGCTCTGTTGGGGGGGTTGGACTAGATGATCTGCTAGGTCCCTTCCAACCCCTAATATCTATGAATCTATGAATATCTGGAGTGCTGGCTAATGATAATCAGAAGGAAAAATCAAGACCTAGGTATCTCAATGCCAAGATTCAAAATTCATGCTTGCTAGAAATTTTGTAGACATACCATTGACCATCTAGCTAGGTCTATATTGTCAAAGGCACTGAGGCCACCTTCAGGACTAGATTCAGTTTTGTCAGTTCACAGGCATGGTCAGGGGGTCAAGGCAGTGCACGCTGAAGGCAGATGTGGCAATGACTGACCATGCAGGCACTGCTTGAAGCAGCCATGGGGCTACACCACAGCTCTAACAGTTCTGTAAACTGCATCCATGATTGTATAGATGGGGTTAATGCTCTCAGTTCAATATTTGGAGAATGAAGAAAATACCAACTCGCCTCCTGGGGCTGTAGCAAAAATAGATGAATTAATCTTTATGAGGCACTTTGATACTATTGTCATGAGTGCTATAGAAAAACCCATGAGAAAACAAAACGACGTTGTTTTCAGAGCAGGATTTGAATAGCACACAGCCAGTAAGGCTTGAGGTCACAAACCGAACAATGAAGAAGAAACAAAATCTTGAATAGTTGTTTCTGTACTGAACAGTCCCAGTCCTGAGCACAGAGCGAGGCATCCATCCCACTGGAGAGGAGCCCAGTCCTCAGGCCACAGAGGGCCATGTCATAAATAATGTAAACACACGAGGGAGCCTTCCTAAAGGTGCCCAGGTAACCCAAGCAGAGCTTGTAGTTTCCACCTAGGTGGCTTGGAAACCTTGATTTCACAGGTTTTCAGACACGTGCATTCTGTCTTTCCCCTCCCCCCTCCCCAGACATGTGCATATAGACATTCCTCACGCATCAAAGGTCAACAGCAATGTGGTTAACTGGGCAAATTTTCCCCATTAAAACGTTACCAAAGGCAGATGTTTAGGGGCCTACAGGATTTACAGATTTGCTCTCCAAAGAGCATATTAGGGAAGATGACTGTTCTCCTGTTGGGTCGGACGCTGTGTTTTTGAAAGCCTCAGTGCCCACCCCAGATTAAAGCAGCATGTTGCTGGAAGAGTGGGCCTCCAATGAAGATGTCTTTCAACAATGCAAAACCACTAATGAGAAAACATAGACAGGAGGAGAGCCAGCCCCTGATGGCTGCGTTTCGCAGCTTTGTTTCGCTTCCAGGGCCATCGGTGTCAGTGGCCTGATGGGAGAACAGGTCAGAGGAAGGAGAAGTTTCTCCTCAGTGGCTCTGATGTTTGTCTATAGTGGGGACATAGAAGGAAAATGAGCAAGTGAAAGAGAGAGAGGGAGAGATCCTGCTTGGCCACATACCATACATGCAGATAGTGTATTGCATTTTTCCAGACTAGGGAGACCTCCTCTTCCAAGTGTTCCAGTAATTAACCTCACTTTCTTGGCTGGTGTTAATTTGTTCCAAGCATTTCAGCTTTAGATCTAACCATGGGAATCTCATTCCCTGCAGAAGTCTTGCCAACTATTACTAGACATTTTACCACACACATGCAGGCCAAAAAAAGCAAGGCTAATTACATCGCTTTCTTGCGAAGTGTATTTGTTGTTAAGTTCAGTGTCTCCTAACAAAGGAGAGCAGGGGGAGCAGGGAAGGCGTCAGCTTTTTTGGGAGGAGGAGGGGTGGCATAACAATCAGGGCTCTGCAGTTCACTCTGCAGTATCTATGATGCATCAATGTCTATCAATATGTTAAGGGTGAGTGTAGGGAGGATGGTGCCAGACTCTGTTCAGTGTCATCCAATGACAGGACAAGAGGCAATGGGAGTCAGTTGGAGCACAAGAGGTTTAGGGG
>JAOEGS010009993.1:7668-26208 GCA_025447755.1 Corythornis vintsioides | reverse complement strand
CTACTTGTGATAAGCCTCCTTGCCTCCAGATGCTTAGAGATGGCAGCAAGGACAAGTTGTTCCATCACCTTTCCAGGGATGGAGGTGAGGCTGATGTGCCTGTAGTTACCCAGACCCTCTTTTTTGCCCTTTTTAAAGATTGGGATAACATTGGCCTTCCTCCAGTCCTCAGGCACCTCTCCTGTTCTCCAGGACCTTTCAAAAATGATGGAGAGTAGTCTGGCAATAACCTCTGCCATCTCCCTCATTACTCGTGTGTGTATCCCATCAGGGCCCATAGACTTGTGGATGTCCAGTTTACTCAACTGGTCTCTAACCCAGGTCTCTTCAACTGAGGAAAGAACTTCCTCCCTCCAGACTTCCTCTGTGGTCTTGGAGACCTGGGACTCCTGGTAGATGACCTTAGAAGTAAAAACCGAGGCAAAGGTGGCATTCAGTAACTTCTCTCTGTCCTCGATCACCAGGGCACCCGCTTCATCCAGTAGCGGGCCCACATTACCTCTAGGCTTCTTTTTGCCTCCTGCATACTTGTAGAAGCTTTTCTTGTTGTCCTTGACTTCCTTTGCCAGCTTGGTTTCAAGGGAAGCCTTAGCTTTCCTTGTTGCATCCCTGCATCCTTTGACAACCTCCCTATATTCTTCCCAGGTGGCCTGTCCCTCCTTCCATGTTTTATATGTTTCCCTCGTCAACTTAAGTTTTACCAGTAGTTCCCTGCTCAACCATGCAGGCCTCCTAATTGACTTACTAGATTTCCTGCACTTTGGGATACACTGATCCTGAGCCTGGAGGAAATGGTGTTTGAATATTAGTCAGCTTGCTTGAGCCCCCTTGCCCTCCAGAGCCTTGTCCCAATTGACTTTTCCAAGCAGTTCCCTGAGAAGGCTGAGGTTTAACAGAGAGCATTTTTTACATGTGTAAGGAGCTGCCCTGACCATAAATTGTGACAAGTATAAATTCAGAGTAAAATCTCAACCTTTCGGAGATACTATGTTAGTGTATGAAGTGGCTTTCAAATGAACTATTTCCCTGCTCTGTTAAGACATCATCTTAGCATTTCCCATGTGTATTGAAACTACACATAGAAATCCTAATAATGTGGTATAAATTGCTGTAGAATAGAACAAGAGACATTTTATCCTGCAGATTTTAATGCTCAAGTATAATACAAGTCAACAAATGTTTGCTGTGTGAAGAGGCAGTAAGGTAATATTGGTCAGCATAATATTCACTGATCTGAGTACATCAGCAGCCTGCTAAATTTTTCATGTGTTTGTACAGATGAAAGATTTAGAGGAAAATAACAGATTGCTTTTGTTAATGCTTTTTGAGAATTATTTCTAACCTTGAGAGACAAAAGGGGATAAAGGATGAAGGTGGGATTTGATAGTTTGCTAGTGAATAGAGAGGGGTTATAGAACCATGAAGGCATGTAGGCCTTGCTCTGTAATGGATCTTCCACTTTCCTGGTACAAAGAAATAAATTAGATACTGAAATAGTCACACAATATTTTGTGTAGTTGTTTTCAGTTGAGATGAACAAATGGGTGTTTTTAGAGCTATGTGTTTTAAATAAATAAAATTATCATTTTGACCATAATGATTTAAAAAGAAAGGTGAGAAGAATAAAGAGAGAAAAGCTCTGTTTAACTATGGTAGTAATTACTCAGTTTTGGAATACATAGAATAAGTTGTCAGGGTACAGGCATTGTCACTGCTTTGAACTTCATGGGACATACCTGAAGGAAAGTGGATCGTGTCTGTCGTCCCATGTGACTGACGTGCACCATGAAAGTGGGAGGGTCCAAGTGTGACTCTGAGAGATCCATTATGATTCTAGGTCCATATGTCTTTGTACCATTATCAGCCAATGAAGTTTCCACCACTTCTCATTTGTGAATGAACACCACGTGCTCATAATGAGATTGCTCCTGGAGCATCTGGGACCCACAATCCAATTGGGGTTCTTCATCAGAGAGACACCTTTTCAAGCACTCTTGTCTTGTTCTCAAGTTCATGCTGCAAGATTTTATGCATAAATGCAAGGAAAATCTGCATTTAAGGCAACCTGTTGCAACACACTATGTCAGTAAGGTATAAGCACTCACTGAGGTTGTACTTCAATTACAATTTCTAAATAAGACTCTCCTAAGTAATATTTAGAGAGACTAAGCTCAAAGCTCTTGAGAACTCCCATGGGAAGCTGTAGAAGAGTTCTGGAAAGTTCTCTATAAAACATACAAGTATTTGCTTTGAGCAAAAACAAAGCAAAGCCCTCACACATCTCAAACTTATGTGGCAGCAGGAAACACACTTTTTGACTGAAGCCTTTCAGAAGCAGTGGTCTCCCACTTGCACCTGTGGAAACCTACCTAAAGCAGTGTGTCTAGTTCAGTGGAGATTTGAATATGCTTATGCTTCCATTAAAATTCATACTGGATAGTTTTTAATTGAACTCACGGCAATTTGGTGGTTAGGGTGTGTGGAAAACCCAGTCAGGTAAAAGTTGACAAAAATAATTGAACTGCATACCTCTGTTAATGAGACAGTTTAATGTTCTAGATGTTATGTTAATTTGGAGCAATTCTTCTGTTGCATATCCAATCTGTGAATGAGATGCTATCCTGAATTGCAACCTGTTAGTTAATAAATTTATGAGTGTGGAGATTATTCTGGGCATAGAAGACGCAAGAGTAGCAAGAGAAATATTTTACCAAGACCATACTGACTATAGCCAAATTTTAAGTTAATCGGCTTCTCAATATGAGAGGTCTGGTCATCTGGCAACAAATCTTCATGTTTATCATCCTACATTACAAGTGTTCAGTTTTGTTATTTTCCCCATCCCTACAATGGTAGTATTAGAAGATTGTATTATATGCATTGATAGGGAAACACTAATGTTGCAATTAGATAGGGTTCTAGGGATTTTGGTTTTATTAGAGTGGCTTTGATCAAAATCATTATACTCTTTAACTCTTAGACCTGAAGATAGAGTGAGCTCTGCAGTATTTACAAGAATAGCTAAGAAAACAGTCACTTTGAGAAGAAATTACATAAATCTGATTTCAGAAACTCATGGAACCTTAAAACAAACCAAAACAAAAAAATAAAAACAAACAGTGAAAGCAGTACAAGTAGCTTCATGTTACATTACTGCTATTACTCCTATTACTTCATCCCCTTTGTTTTCTTTATTCATTACAGAGTGCCCAAAGTTTTAGACTCATAGATTTTCAGTGTGCATTTGTGCATATTGAAACAATTCTTCTGGTACCAGAGTGCGCTCATCTGATTCTAATGCTTTACAGGTCAATGGCAAGGCAATGCAAATTCCACTAAACTCACCAAATTCTGTAGAACAACATATTGGATGTTGTCTCTGAGAGAATTAGTAATGAGTTTTCATTGAAGGCTAATCAGAAGATGCATGATGCCTTTGTTTGTCCTTCTTAGCACACTCAAGTTTATATGGTTTCTTGGTTCTTTTGAGGCTTTGATAGAATTAATTAAATCATCATGACACAAACATCTTGACAGTACAGCTCTTTCACTTTATTATTGATACTTGTACCAGCATGTTCTATTAATTTGTTTTTCAAAAGGTCAAGAGGATACTTAAATTGTTTTTTAAAGTTTAAAGTGCATATTGGCTCTGTCATGTAGCCTGATCACTGTAATCTTTCTCATGGAGTTTTAAAAACTATTTGAAGTGTTAAAATAGGTATATACCCTTAATGTACTTTAGAGCTACAGTTCTTACTTTTTTTTTTTTTCTACATACATACAATGGAAAAAAAACCCCACTTTTTAAGAGAGAAAAAAGTACCTTCTGATTTCATGACATTTTTCAGATGGACATGACTTACATTCTGAAAAGTTTGTGCTGTTAATAAAAAAAGAAGAGCAAAATAACTTGCAAATATTCTGACAGCTAAGCATTCCTAAACACAAACTTAGAACATAGGAAATTCTATTGTGCAAGTAATGAAAATGAAGAAAAATTGGGGAAAGAAAAACAGAAGGAGGAGAAAAAGGAAAGTTATTGGGGTAGTGAATATACAAATTCTTGTTTCTGTTGTCAAAGGGAATTTAAACCAACCCTATTACAAGTATATGTATGTTGTTGGAAGTGTGAACAGTCTCCTTAAATTCAATGTAATTGACTCCTGTGATCTCAGATGGATTTAAGTATATACAGATTTTTTTTCAGCAGTTGCCACTCTCTTCGTGCTTTGTGGTTGTCCTGGGTTCAGTTCAAGTTAATTATCACAAGCAGCTGCTGGCCCAAGCAGTTGGGAGGGGCCACAGCCAGGTGATAGAGAGGTGATAGAGATCAGCCCTGTAGAAAAGGACATGAGGGTGCTACTAGATGAGAAGTTGGATATGAGCAGTTAGTGTGTGCTTGCAGTCCAGAAGGCCAATGGCATTCTGGTGTGCATCAGAAGTGTGGCCAGTAGATTGAGAGAGGTGATTCTGCCACTCTGCTCTGGTCAGACCTCACTTGGAGTACCATGTGGGCTCTGGAGCCCTCAACATAGGAAAGATATGGACCTGATGGAGTGGGTCCAAAAGAGGGCCATGAAGTTGATTGGGGGCTGGAACACCTCAACTATGAGGACAGGCTGATGGAGTTGGTGTTGTTCAGCCTGCAGAAGGCTCTGGGGAGACCTTATGGCCCCCTTTCAGTACCTGGAGCTTATAAAAAAAGACTGGAGATGGATTGTTTAAAAAGGCCTGTAGTAAAAGGACAGGGGGCAATGGTTTTAAATTAGAAAGGAGTGGATTTAGATTAGAAATAAGGAAGAAGTTCTTTACCACAAGAGTGGTGGAGCACTGGAACAGGTTGCCCAGGGAGGTGGTTGAGGTCCTATCCCTGGAGACATTCAAGGTGGGGCTTGACAAGGTTCTGAGCAACCTGCTCTTGTTGAAGATGTCCCTGCTCTCAGCAGGGGGGTTGGACTAGATGACCTCTAGAGGTCCCTTTCAACTCAGACATTTCTATGACTATGATTTCACCTCTTTCTGTCCTAATGTAACCTTGCCTCTCTTGTGACAACTTATTTGCTAGGCTTGGCTTCAGAAGTACATAATATTTCAGAGATGGCTAGGAGTCTAGTAACCAAAAAGTTCACAACAAACCTTTTGAAATAAAATTCTAAAAGTATCATAAGTGATAACATTGTATGTGCATACTCTGTGATTGGCTTTTACTCATGGTCAGAGCATTATATTAGAAATTAAATTCAGCCTGATGATCTTGTGTTGCATAAGCAAATTCTAAACTTTGTTTTAAAAGATAGAAGAACTACTTCATTGGAGATACTACTGTCTTAAAAGCTAAGTGACAAATATGGTTTCATAAATCCAAACTTTGGTCACACTCAAACTGAAGCAACCATCAAAACCTGAAAGAAAGTTACTTCAGTCACTACTGCAAAATATGAACACTGAAGAGTAAAGCACCCTTGCATGGCTTTGTTTTGTTTGTCCTTTGCAAAAGACTGAATGTTTAATGCAAAAACTGCATCATTGCATTTTATATTTTAAATTACTATTAATTTCATTAGTCATATGTGTAACTTAGAGGTTACTATGGTAACTAAGTCATGTTTTTTCAGATGCTGTAATAGTTATGTAATGAACAGACTTGACTAAAGTTCTATATGTAAAATAGGTACATTTAATGTTATGACAATTTGTGGACCCAGTCAGCACACAGTGATTGTTTTAAGTTCCTAACTGAAACTGCCCATGATTTTTTTTTACTGAAGATATTTTTATATATGTAGTGGAATTTGTGACTGTAGCTTTTGAAAGTGCTATTAGATCTGATCTAATGTTACTGTGTCTTTGAAACCTGGTGATACAAAGAGTGGCCCCATTGTAATCATTATTCTATTGCCTAGTGGATGCAGCTCTTGGGGATACATGTTTTTATGCATCTGGAGATTTTTAAAGGGAGGAGGTGGATGCTTAATTATGAAGTTGCAGAACAAACAGAATTAATTATGGAATAGGAAATTGTAAGAAATTATGAGCTCTATTTTTGTCTCTTCCAGGGTGCAACAGTTGCAGGTTTGAGTGGAAGAGGGAGTTTGCTTCTTAAGACTTGTGAATACTCCATATGCAATTTTTAACCTGAAAGGCTAAACTGATTTTGTGTTCTAAAATCTGAAGTTACAGGAGATATAACTTCATAGTGAATGAGAGCTATGTTTATCCCTCTTATATGTCAGAGTTTAAGTGCAATGTTTTATATATACAATCATCATGACAGTTAAAAAGGCTAAAAAGAAAAGCAATTATATAATTGCTTTAAATAATTAAGTAGCATGGATAAAGGCTTTAGAAACTACAGAGCAGTTTTAGTAATTATATCACCTGAAGTCAAGCTGCAAAAATATGTCCTAATTATTTGCAATGAATAATTATCTATAATGTTATAAGCTTTGAAAGATTTTACAAGGGAGTGTGAGAATTCTTTATTTTTTTTCCCACACACACTAAAACAACACCCCATCATTTTCTATTTTAGCAGTTTCCACAACTTAAACATTAAATTCTTATTGTGGCTTTCTGTTATGTTAGTAGTGTGTGTTTTGCAATTCTAATCTTCACGTTTTTCTTTCTTTATCACCGAAGTAGGCCTTTTGAAGCCAGGGAATTTTTCATAGCAATATTGACAGTGTTCGCATTTGCATGATGACAGCCAAGGAATGGAGCAGTAATTTTTGAAATTGCAGAAGTATTTAGAACACTGATAAAAGCTGAAATATATTTTTGATGGATTGAAGTTAAGCATACATGATTTTTCCTGCTGTCAAAAGGCTCTGAATTTAGTGAATATTTGCCTGCTGTGAGAATGCAAGATTAACATCACAACCATCACCCGGGCACCCAAACCCTGCAATTTAATAGCTTTTTAGGTTCTTTCCTTTTTCTAAACAGCAATTAATCTCATTTTAGTACAATTTTCTCGTTTCTGAAGTCGCTCATTGAATCGCTGTTTTGTTCATATTTGGCTTCAGCTTCTCTGCATAGTCATTAAAGTCCCAATTAATGTCACCTTTAGCTGAAGAGTACTCATTTTTATTGAGAAAATGACAGTTGCTGCCATGAGTAGTGCAGTGTAATATACATTAATTGCCCTGTAACACTGGTAATTACGAGTTTTTCAAGCCTCTCAGTAAACTGTCATGCCTAGACAAGACTGTGCTAAAATAGATTACTCATTAGGGAGACCTGTCCTGTTTTCTGGTGGGTTCTTACTGTTGGTTTTGAAAAAATCTTGAGTTTGAACAAATAGTTGCCAAAAGCAATTTCCTCCAACAACATGTCTATGTTCAGTTTTCTAGCTATCACTTAAGCCTACGGTCAGCAACAGTCAGGGTGCTGTGGACTCTAGAGATGTCAGGATTTCAATGTTTATTTAGGTGGATCACAAGAATAAGCTTAGCAATTCATAATTCAGTGCTTAATATGGATGTTATTAAAGCTGCCTTTTCAGTGTTAGAAACATAACAGGTCTACCCGAGATTTTGGAAGAGCAGTCAGCATTATCGTTATTTTATGCACCAAAAGACTGCAATGCAGTACTACAGACTGTCCAGTGAGTTGAAATTAGTAAATCCATTCTCAACTCATTCTTATGTAGGGACAGCAGGGATTATGCCATAGATTATGTGGAATCATTATCAGATCTTTCAAGAGCTGACATGACATTGTATATATAAAAAAAAATAATAAGAAAAGAATATATGGAACTAATTTGGTTGATATTGTGACCCCCTCAGAAAATGAGGCTTTAATATGTATATTGTTAGGAGACCTACCTGCTGATTGACTCAGGATATGCTGGGAAGCAAGTTCTAATTTCAGAAGGAATGTATTTCACTGCTTTCTCTTTATGTTGCTCGTATTTTATGTTTATTTTTAAGGAAAAAAATAGTGTCCTTTAAAACTCGTTGCAGTACTGAACTGACAAAAGAGAACCCTTGTTTTATCTTTGTTATAACACCTGCTTTAGGCAATCTGCTCTTTCACACTCTCTCTAAATGAATTTTGTCGCAGCCTTCCATATTCTCTTGTGGTGATGAGCTAATGAAAGTAGATAGGACAATTTGTGCTGACCAGGTAGCAACTGCCAGCTTGCAGCTGAGGATAGTTTAAAGAAATAAATAAAATATAGCACTGTATCACTGATTTATCCATTACATGACATTAATAGTGAGAAACCTTGCTGTGTTTATCTGTTTGTGTTGGTGTGCATTTATCAAATTGTTTATGACAAGACTAATTGGGGTAATTGTAGACACTGAAATTACCTGTCAGCTATATGTAACCACACTCCCTTCCTTTCTGACAAATGATGACAACTGAGGGACCCCGTAGCATTACTCATGATGGCTTTTCGAGTGGTAATAAGGACAATAGGGGCCCTGGCTAATTTGACATGGACAGCCTTCACAACAAGAAGCCAGCTAAATGACTTGTCAGTAGGGGAAAGAAGTCAGAAAAGTAATGGAGTCCCCCATGGCGCTCTGACAGGGAGATGAGGCAATTTCAACGGAAAGTGAAAAGGCTTCAGTTTGTCAAGTATTTAGAACAATCAGAGAACAGCTAGAGGCTGGAACCTGACAATAAATTTGTGAACCATGGTAGCAGTTTCATATAGGTCAGTTATTTCATAATAGCTGTGAAGCTTTCAGAGGTTTCTGCTTTCGTAGCATACTTCACATCAGCCAACTGGTGCTTTGTCACCTTAAATTTGTGCTTCACTTTACACAGTAGGAATAATGGTTAAGGTTACAGAGGAATGGCAGTGTAAGACAGCATGATTTGGAGACACCAATATGTTGAAAAATAAACAAAAATCTAGATAGTAATAGTGCGATTGCATCCATTTCAAGCTGGCAGTGTTAACATGTTCTTTGTGATGTTGGCCTGTACCCTTTTTATGGATAAGTACTTTATTTCTCATGGACAAAACTAATAAAACATAAGCCCTTGTTCATACCCTTTCACCCTACTTTACATAGTTAAAATATCTTAAGGTTCATTTCCTGCTGCTTGCTCTTCAGATGCATTCCAGATCTACAGTTCTGACATCTATTGAGACACTGTAACTGGTGACACAAGAGGAGAACTTGTGGGGTTTTTTGTTGGGGTTTTTTTGGGGTTGGTTGGTTTTTATAGTGTTTTTTTGTTTTTTGGGGGTTTTTTTTGAGTGCTTAGCAGAGGATTATTTTCTTAGGGATTTCAAAATGAAAAACCCAAAATTTGGGCATTAAATTCTAGTTATGTGTCCCACTTGATAGTAGGGCTTTTTTATCTGTGGATGCAGGAGTCTGTTAGGTAGTGGGTTTTTGTATATTGATGTTTCTTACCTATATAGATAAAAAGTCAAAAGTATGACTAAAGCATTACTTCAGTACCCTCCTGACACAGGTTCCTAAATTCCTTAGAAGTGTTTGTGAATTGAGCACAGATTTAGTGAGAAGTATCAACTTGTCCTTTCTGGCAGTAATTGTTTTGTTAGAAAATTGATTTAATATATTAAATTTAATGTTTTACTTATGGTCTGATTCCTTCATTTTACCAAATGTCCTGTTTCTTGTATATTTTAAAGCTAGAGAAGCAACTGCTTGAAACTGTGAATTCTAGGTTTTTTAATAAGTGCTTCAAGATGTCTCATTGCATGACCAACACATTTCTTGGCTTGGTCTTACTAAATTTAGTTACGTACATATTTTTCTCCATCCTTCTTGACAATTTAAATATGTAACAGAGTTTTCTCTCTTGCTTAAAAGTCTTAGAATAGAAACTTCCTGTGACATATTTAAAAAGTGAGACTGCTTTGTTGATGTGAGTCCTGCTCCCCCACACCCATCCATCACCCTTTCCTTATCTGTTTTAGAATTATGCTCTTGCTCTTTGATTCTCATCGCTCAAATTGGAAGGAATCTTAATTTAGGCCAGCCAGGAACTTGGACCTTGGTTCCCAATACCTGAACACTTCAAAACTATATTGCATTTCTTGTGTTGTAGTAATTTTGCCACAGAAATATCTCGGTAAATTGAATGAGCTTGTTATTCTGCAAGACAGGTCATTGAGTCTGAGTCTGAGGTTATAAATGCAGTTCGCTTCTCAAAAAAAAAAAAAAAAAAACAACAACAAAGGGAAAAAAAAAAACACCCACAACTACCCTATGTGGGAATAATTTAAACATGTTATGTCCACATCTGAATCTTCTTTATTCTAGTTGCCTATTCTGCCCATATTCATCTAAGTTTGGAAAATATTTTACCTAGTTATTATCTTAAGACATTTCTCCAGCAGAACTTTAAAAATTATCAACATATGAAAATGTGTCTATCTATGAATATATGGCTCCATGGCTGGTCTCACAAGCACAATTTTCCATTTTTTGATAATGAGATAGCCTACATGACATAGGTTTGCTGTCATCAGATGGGATTCACCTTTTTCAAAGGGGAAAGAGGGTCTTTCTTCACAAGCTTGCAGGGTTCATTGATAGGGCTTTAAACCTTCAGCAAGTTTGCAGATGACACTCAGCTGAGTGGTGCAGCTGACACACCAGAGGGATGGAATGACATCCAGAGGGACCTGGCCAAGCTTGAGAAGTGGTCCGTGTTAACCTCATGAGGTTTAACAAGGCCACATGCAAGGTCTTGCACCTGTTTTAGGGCACTCTGGTATCAATTCAAGCTGGGGGATGGTATGATTGAGACCAGCACTGTGGAGAAGGACTTGGGGGTACTGGTGCATTAAAAGCTGGATGTGAGTTGACAGCCATTTACTTGCAACCCAGGCAGCCAGTCACATCCTGGACTGCATAAAGCGAACTGTGACCAGAAGGTCAAGGGAGGTGTTTCTGCCACTTTGCTCTGGTGAGAATTCAACTAGAGTACTGTGTCCAGTCCTAGAGTCCTCAGTACAAGAAGGACATAAACCTGTTAAGAGTGGATCCAGAGGATGACCACAAAAATGGTCAGGAATCAGAAACACCACTCATGTGAGGAAATGCTGAGAGAGTTGGGGTTATTCAGCCTTGAGAAAAGAAGGGTCCAGAGACACTATAGTGGCCATCTTCCAGTACTTAAAGAGGGCCTACAGAAAAGATGGGGAGGGACTCTTGATAGCATGGATTGTACTAACAGGACAAGGGTTAATGGTTTTAAACTGAAAGAGGGTAGATTCAAATTATTTTGAATATTTGAATAATAACATTCTTAGCTCTGAGGGTGGTGAGACACTGGCAGAGGTTGCCCAGAGAAGTGGATGCCCACTCCCTGGAAGTGTTCAATGCCAAGTTGGACAGGGCTTTGAGCAACCTGATCTACTTGAAGATATGCCTGCTTACTGCAGGTTGAGTTGAACTAGATGACCTTTGAAGGTTTTTTTCCAATCCAAACTATACTATGATTCCATGCATGTAATTTTTCATTGCTAGTAACTGTCTTCAGTACCTCCACTGACTTAGTTATTTTACCTCATCTCAGATTTCCAAGAGATCTTACTCCCTTCTTACCTCCATATGCTCTAATGTGCATTGGTGCTTACATATTATTATTCAGACCTTGATCAAAACGAGAAGCCAATACCGGCTGTTTTCACTCTTTGCTGTCTGCAGTCCAGCTGTATGACTCCTGATAAAGTCAACAGTGGCATCCAAATGATTGAAATTCCAGATATATTTATTTCTTTACTTTCTTGACATATTTAAACAAAATTTTGATTAGTTGCTGAATACAGAATAATTTGAAAAGAGCAAATGCAAAATGATAGACATGTAATTAATTAATTGCAAAATATGGACAAATTCAAACCTTGCAAAGAAAGGCAGGCATGGCCCACAATGTTTTTAATATATGCTGAGCAAGTCCTGGACATTGTCCTGTTTTGTTTGGAAGCTGTATTTTTCCGGTGGAGAGAAGGTATTTGTTATTATATCCTTTTACATTTTGTGACTTATTACTTGAGAAACAATAACAAAACAAACAAAAACAAAACCCACTGTAATGAAAGATCAAAATTAACTGTTCAGGTTTAGGACAATGTCTTTAGAATAAAGGTAACTTTCAAGTATCTTAAACTAGTAGTATTTCGATGGTACCATGAGTTTGGGTGACTGTTTCACAATTTAGTGGTGATACCTTGATTATGTAATGCTGTTGGTTGAAAATCATCCCTCAAAGCACCTTTTATATGTTTCCTTCAATATGAGATTTCATTACTATTTTTGATTTAGGAGGTATTTTCAGTGTTCTTACCACGTTTAGTTACTGGTCTTGGATGAAGATAATTTCTTCATCTCTTATTTTTTTCAAGGCAAATGCTTATTTTATTTATTGCAGAATATATTAGAGCTTTGCAGGACTGACAAAAGTTATACCTTGTGGCAAGAAGCATCTATCTGGAGAAGAATGAGGACAATTTAGTTCTTATTGAGGAAATAGAATAATATTTATTTTTTACAGTGGATTAATTTAACTAAACCTTTATAAAACTCAGGCACTTAAAAAAATCATGACAAGACGTTCCCTATGAAAGTTTTATCTGGTCTAAACTGAGTAATATTTGTAGCAACTTAAATTCAATAATTTTACTCTTCAATAAAAGTAAAAAGGAAAATAGTGAATTCTGAAAGGCGTTAAATAGATATATAAAAATTTTGCATCTAATCTGACTGAAACAATGAAGACTATTTTCCATTACCAGACCTTTGAATACTTGCCAAATTTCTGTATTGCTATGTAATTATGACTTTTCATATATTGTCATTATATAATGGTGCATAGGTCTACTGTGAGTATACTCCAAAATGTGACACAAAATCACTGAAGAAAATATTTCAATGGAGCTTTAGCTTTTTTCTTTATTTTTTTCTTTTGTTCTTTTTTTAATTTAACAGTATACAGGAATAATACAAATCTGTTAATACCTGTCTCCGTCTGACTAAAGTATAATCGAGTACAGCCGATGTCAGTCTCCATTCCTCTCTTGATTGTCCCTGGACAATGCAGAACAAAATCATTTATACCAAAGATGCAAACAGATCTTTGCACATATATCTGTTACAGCAGATACTGCCGTATGAATTTAGGGCATGTATGTGTCATAATTCTGGGTTTGCTTAAACATGGTGTCTTCTGCAAATATTAAATCCTTTATACCTACACTCTGTTCATTACTTTTAACTCACAAAATGATAGGCAATAGTAGCAGATTATAGTTCTTATGGCTACTAAATCACATTTTTTTTTAAATTCACAGCCATTAGTAAAAGATACTGCTCTGTCCTATTCCTTTATTAAATCATAGAAGGAAATGTTTTTACATGAGTAAAATACCACGGTAAATTCTTAAATGTAGTGCTCCCTTATACAGAAAAAAAAAAAAAAAAAAAGTTTGTGACCTTTTACGCTGTACAATGCTAACTTCCACATTCCTTGCATGTATTTTTTTTTTTTTTTTTTTATTACAAGGAAGTGGTCACAGCCTTTGTCATTAGCAGATATAAATAACAGATGAAAAATCTGGGGTAGTAAGTAGGTTAAGATAGCATATTCTCTGCTTGAGTATCAAAAAGAGGTATGGTCTTTTTTAATAGAAGGTAGCTTTTCTATTTCTTCTAAAAATATACTTCTAAAGTCACTAAAAATTACTTTAGCATAGCATTGTCATCTCTGGCTCATCCAAATTTATTTTCTACTTAAGTGTTCCATCTCAATCTAAAAACTTGAAAAGCAACAGATAAGAATATGTATACCAAAACTGTAGTCAGTTAATTATTTAATAGTTATTTATATGTAATTATACAAATTATACGTAATCATATTATACAAAATATACATGCATACATTTACTGTTAGTGCAGAATTATAAAATAGTGATATGTAATCTTCACTGTTCAGAAGTTAAAATCTGCATGGGCATTACAAGCATCTGGTTTGTAATTAAATGTTAAATCTCAACGCTGACCTGAGATACTGGTGGTAATTAGTAAGTGGATTGCTAGATCTCTCTGTACGCTTCATCATTCCATAATCAAAAAGGGTGGCTGGATTTTGGTTTATACAGAGTCCAGATTAATATGTAATATCTAAAGTCACATCTAAATACCATTGTAAAAGATGTCATAAAATAAATTAGTCTGGCTAAATGATGCCATATGTGAAAAGTCTGTCCTAGTTACTGTAGGTAGGGTTAAACTTCATTCCAGCAGTGGCAAAGTTGTTAGTCTGATAACTGGAAATAATCAACATAGGAACTCTTGGAAATAATCAATTGCATTTAGGAATATTATTGATGAGCAAAATGCCATTTGCTATCTTTGTGTTTTATTGTATTTAGATTGTAATTTAATTACATTCTAGTTTTACTTTATCTTAATTGGAAGTAGTAACTTATCTAATAAGTGATATATGTCATAAAGAAACATACAAGCCTCTTATTTCCTCTCGGTTAGTCATTCATGAGCTAATTAACTGAATTTTTGTTTTCCTGCTTTTTTGAAGAAAAGCAATACAATTGAATTTGTTCTTTTCCTCCTCCCCAAAGCAAACACAGAAACAAGCTCTTTCCTCTCTCCCAAGCTACATTCTTAACTGTTAAAATATCCTAAAGTGCTCAATCACATTACATTCTCATTTCCAAATCGTGTGTTGTATTAGTGAAGTGCACATGTTATTGATTTGAGCTGAAAGTTCTCATTCTGTTTAGCACAACACTAGGCTGGTATGAACAAGGTCCTTGCTAGGTCAAAGGCCCGAAGTTGACATCTTTCCTAAATCTTACTTTTGTGAAAACTAGAAGCACAGGTCAGGGTAGCTAGCTGATGGCATTGCCTCTTTAACAATCACTGATTAGATTACCTCAACATTTATCAGCTAAACAAAGACAAACACTTAACCTTTTAACTGAACAGTTTTGATGTATACTTATTTTTTAATGAGAATATTATTGTCCCAAAGTGTCCCTTAAAGCTTCAGTGCAGGTTTTTTTTCTCCCATTCAGCCTTTTAATGGGCTTTAAATGCCTTACAATTCGAAGTGTGGTGTTTATAGTTGTGCTTTGTTTTGAGTGCAGAGATTAAGTAATTTTGCTCTAGAACAATTCTTCTAACTGCTACCGTGGAATCTGTTCACTTCTAAGATTTTAGTTATATCTGTTCCATTAACCTATATTTGAAGATGCAATTTATAGCTAGTTAGAGTGCTAGCTGGTTTTTATCCTAAATCATTAACTGAGAAATAATTTCTATTGTTTTTCCTTAGAAAAGATGCAGTAACTTACGACTTTGGATTTACCTTATTGTTTGTTATTCTGAGTATGAACGTAATCACCTCAGATTTGAAAACTACTTCACATGAGAAGCAAAGTTGCCCATGATTCCCCATCTTGAATGCTGGGTTCAAGGTTTTCCTTTTGGAATTTGGGGTCTATAAGGGATGTATTTTGTCAGTTACCATCTTAAAAAAAAAAAAAATCACTACAGCCTTGAAATAATCCCAAATTTAGAGATTGTTTTAAGAGTTCCAGCTCTTGCTATAAGAATGCAGCAGACAGGTAGAACAATAGGGCTGTGGCAAATGAAAGGTTGTGTAATTTCTACCTAGGCACCACTGATATTTCAGTGTCATACTGGGGTAAGCCACAGGTACCTGGGGACTGTAGTCACTGCTGATCTGAATCGGGGTCTTCCAAGTCCCAGGAATGACTGAAACAGTTTTCAGCAGTGGCAAAAAAATTGCCTAAAGCTGGGCTATCAACAACCTAAATATAAAGAAAACAGAAGCAGGATTGTGAGTATTCCCTAGTATAGTATCTACAAATAGTATAATATCAACAAGAGGAAATAAAAGCAAATTTTAAAAAAAGATTTTCCATTCTTTTTCTTGGTAATGGTAAGTACAAGTTTCTGGTACTACGATGTTAAGTACTAATAAGTACTAAGTATATTAACTTTTGCACACTACTGTTTGGCTTTATAAATCCTGACATCCAGTTATTTTATAATGAGCAGATGGGGACACAACACCTATAATTTCCCTTTGACTTCATGCATGTTACTTTTTATTGCAGAGGTCAGTTAGATAGAGATTTCCTTAGAACCCCAGCATCAAGAGTTTGAGTTAGGAATGAGGGATTGATAGCACATGGGTGTGTGTGGCCACATTTATATGTCACCTACTGAAAATGCACTGTCAGCAATAGAACCAATAGTGGGCTAGAATGAAAAATCCAATATGAACAATTACTGTCTCTCATTACCTTTTAAATATCTGGAATGGAAATTTCTACTAAGGGAGGGAAGGCCAATTCAATAAAAGTTTGGTTTGGAGGGTATGTCTTATTTTCATTACTAGCAACATTCTTATTTCCTTCCAGTGTTATGTGATGTCAGTAAAGAAATAATCATATATGGGAAAGTGTGCTGTATGGTTTCTGTTTTGAAATATGAGTTTGTAAACAGGACAGAAAATACTAATGTTTCCTGGAAATAAAGAAAAAAAATAAGATGGGGAGATATTGCTGTTTATGTGCTTCTTATTTTTAAAACCAGTTTTGACAAGTAGCAATATTTTCAGTTTGGTTTCTGCCTTCCTTTAGCCTGTGCACTTCAGCTGCGTCCCTTGCCTCCAGCCTGGGTATATTATGGCAACTATCATATCCATACCTGTGTAGGAAAAATGTGTTTGTTATGGTCTCACCAGTAAAAACAGTGGTTTTAGAGCAAGATTCCAACATCTGGGGGTGGAAGGGTAGCCTGGCAGCAGTAACTGAATAGATCAAGACACAACTTAATACCAAACATAAAAGTTTCATTAATCTGAAAGAGAAACAGCAGAAGAGGGACTTGCATTTTTTATTACTGAGTCTTATGTTATCTAGTAAAATGTCAACAATGTATTCTTCTGCTTAAATTAACTCTTTGATATAGCCAGATGTCTTAAAAAAAATGAGGCCCTATTTTGAATGTTATTCAAAGGAAACCTTCTTTATTAAAAATTGTTTCCTAAAATTTAACTATATACTCTTTAGAAAATGTTTAGATTTAGCATTTACTTCAGTCTCACTTTAGACTACAAAGTGAATTTGAATATAATTTATTATATTTGAAAGTGGTTAATTTATTGTTAGCACATAAAATGTAAAACAGACGTGTTTAGTTTAGTCAAATTGTGGTTAGTGGAAATTAATATACTGCTCTTTAAATAAATTTAGAGTACTTTGAAACTGCCCAGATCCTGGAAGTGAATAACCTTGTTCTATGAAAAAACAAGGTGAATATGATGAAAGCTATGTTTAAAAAACATGGATGTATTCTTGGTAACATATGTTGGTAACATAAAATGGTGGAACTTCCTTGTTGTCATTGAAACTATCTAGTTTAGTTTTAAAACACTAAGTATAATGGTAAACCAAAACTACAATAGCAATTGTCTATTATAACTATATATGGCTATAAGCTAACATTTTATCACCTAGTAAGAAGACAAATTAACAGTGTTTTTATTGTATTACATTCTGGGGGGAAAAACAAAACAAAACCAAACAAAAGTTTGGTTGAATTTATTGACATTTTAAAGTAACTCTTTACTATTTCTTAGCTCTTCCCCTTGCTATCACTCAATTTTTAAAAATATTTTAAACATGGTAGATGGTTGTAAGGTTTGTTCTATATTATATTGCTGCTTGTTCACAGAAGCCACAAAAACTGTAGCATTAAATACAATATTTTACCACTCTATATGAATTCTATTTTTAAGGTTGCATTCTGTTTCTAGGATCACCAAGTTTCTTTATTTACAGGAGTTAAGACAGTGGACGTATGCCAGGTGACTGTGTTAAATGGTTCTACAATGTTCATATCTTAAAAGGTGTATGGAGATTCCGTGTCTATGTATACTTCAGTATTTCTGAATAACCAACATATAACTTTGGAACTTTCAGACATATCAAGGTTGAGAGCATTTCATATTTCAACTTAGACTGTGTACTAATCTATCCTGCAAAAGGAGGTGAACGTGTACTCATAATGTGTAGCAAGCCTCAAGCCAGACTTCAAGTGAATTTTCACTGACTTTTGTTTAAAGGTATACAATTTAGAAGATACTGCACAGTCTTACACTTTTCTTCTTTAAGCAACTAAAGTGTTGTTCTCCAAATTAAGTACTTTCAGTAGAGAAAAAAAAATGCAGTCTGCATTGTATCATGTCTGGTTTGTCCTAATATATCCAAAAGTAAGCGTGCTAAATATGAACAAATACATTTGTATTCTCTAGGTAACTCAGAGGTCGAACAGCTAGGAGAAAGCTGTTTAAGCTTAAGGATACAGCACACAAAAAATGTCACTACCTATTGATAAAATCAGATGAAAAAAAAAAAGTTTTGGTCAGGAGAGTAATAAAGTTCCATATTACTTTTCCAAATCAATTTGAGAAAGAAAGAAAGAAAGAAAGAAAGAAAGAAAGAAAGAAAGAAAGAAAGAAAGAAAGAAAGAAAGAAAGAAA